>CM076579.1:1144384385-1144643665 GCA_034641835.2 Pinus albicaulis | reverse complement strand
TTTTTTTTCTTTCTGAAAAAATATCCATCATAATATATAGTTATAGAGCCTTTAAAAATTATGCTCAATCCACGTCAAAGATAAAAACTATTGCTTTATTGCGAGCAGAACTAATGTTTCCCACTCAATTTCAATTACTATAATCTCATGCCTACTACAAAGACTAATAATGCTTTCAAAAATTATTGTGAAATTCTAATAGCTTAACATATCCATATTCAAGTCACAATGTCACATAAATGGAAAGCATGGCTTTCCGTTAAATCCTATATATGCACTCAACAACAAACCACACCCCAAAACACAATAATTCCATAGTTTGAAATTAAAGTGAACCTAATAAACTAAGATGAAGCTCCTAATTCAAAAAAGTGAATACGTTCAAATTAGAGTGAATACAAATGTGGGTAAGATCAAGGGTCATTTCAATGTGTTGGTGACCAGTGTATGACTCATTTCAAACTGCAATCTATATGTATTAAGAGTTTATGTTTGGAATTTTGATGTGATAAGGAAACTAGGTAGAACTATTTATATTTATGGAGAGTAGGGTTAGAAATTTATCATTAACATTATCATGACATTAGTATATAAAGTATACACATAATCATCATATTAATAATTTTATGACATTATTATATATGGTATACATGTAATTTTATAGTGTGTGAAATATATTATCTTCTCTATCACATGTAGAGATAACACAATTAAAACTGAGTTTAACCATCAATTATTTTTTAGTTTAGTAAAAATAAAATTATGTTCTATAAAGTTAATATTAGAATGTTTTTATTTATTTTTTAATAATTTTATTTTATTTTTTATGCATTTTGTCTTATTATGTAATGATTTGGTTTACTTAATGTTCTATAGTGAAATCAAATAGATTTTTTAATTTTAACTTTTATTAGCATAAATTTATATAGCTCTTGCTATATAACTATTGTGATAAACAAATTTTCACACACACACACACACATATATATAATACAACATGCATGTATATCTTAGATTCACCCAATATAACAATGTACTAAGGTTAAATACTGGATAGCTTTTACAAATATTTTGTTGAATTAAAAACAACACAATTGACTATCACATGAAGCAAAGAAGAATAGATCAAAACCACAACACAACACCAGATATTCTGGAGAAAGCTTACTACTCAAAACCCCTGTATCATATATTGTATATTCCACAAGGAATCATGAAAAAATTACATACAAAAATCTTCTCAAAAGAGCCCTCATTACATCAACTAATTGTCTCACATTGTCATACAAAAATTGGCAAGTTCATTGGCCAATTTACTGCCTTGTTCACGCAGTTCCTGATGAATCCTTAATCACAAAGAATTTCAGTCTTCCTCAACTGCGCTAAGTATCATGGGAATCATGTGGTGTTATAAGTACACTTGGTAGTTAGCTAATGTCACAACTGATAGTCATTGATTTTGAAACACGCAGTTCCTGATGAATCCTTAATCACAAAGAATTTCAGTCTTCCTCAACTGCGCTAAGTATCATGGGAATCATGTGGTGTTATAAGTACACTTGGTAGTTAGCTAATGTCACAACTGATAGTCACACTTCCCTTTCACCTAGACCCTTTCACCTAGATCTCAACTAGGTCTTCTGTGGATTGACATGCATGCACTTAGTAATAGTAAAAACATCAGTTGCATGTGAGATCACTACATGTGAATTAATTAATATTTAATTCACTTGATCTCTCACTAGTATATCTGCAGTTACAACTAGCACAATTGACTTTAACTCACTTAATTGAGTTAAACTGATTTACAACTTGCACAACTCATGCACCACTGCACTTCCAATTTTGTTACAACTAAAATTACTCACTTACAACTCAAGTCAACTTGCATGTCCCACTAACCAACCACTTACCTCGAAATTCACTTAGCTAACTGATTTTCCACTTCAGTTAACTATTTTCAAGTTTACATTGAGAATATAATACACTTTAATGTCTATCTAAATTAAGGGATAATAAAATTGCACATGCACCTAAAAATCTGTGTGGGCCCCACCCGTGCTTAATTTTCACAGGATCATGTATGTTTTTTACGGATTCCAATTTCACTGTAAACTTCAACAAAATATATATATATATATATATATATATATATATATATGTCCCTATGAAGTAAAAAAAGATTAAATCCTCACTGAATCCATTTGAGGTTTGTATTTGTCTTCAATTTGAATTTTTTTGGTGAATTTAAATGAGCGAAGTTTAAATAAAATTAAACTCTGATTGAATCCACTTAAAATCTTAAGAGGTAACAATACTATCAATAAAATGTTGGGATTGCATCAAAAATCATTTCTGGAAAGACTATCCACAAAATCTAGCAAGCAAAAAAGAAATGGTGTATAAATATAAAAAGTACGAAAAAATAAGTTAAGTCCATGAACATTAAATGGTTCAATTAAATATATAACAATACGAAGGAAACAACCTTTTTAATGGGAAAATGAAATTTGTAAATTCATTGGAAAAGAATTAAGAAAGCAAACAATAATAAAAGTTGTTATAATTAGTTAGTTATAATATTTATAATCATGTGTGGACATATGTAGTAATGATTTCACAATGAGGTTGAAAGTTTTTAGTATGAGAGTGTGTGTTGAGATTTAAATTACCGTAAGTGGTAATAGGAGAGGTAATAAGAGTAGATCTCTCAACTTAATAATAATAATTATATTAAAAAAACATTAATAATAAATTGTTTTTAAAGAAAAATATATATATATTGGATATGAGTTATATTATAATTAAAAATAAGATAATTATTTCAATTTATTTGATTTGTATGTGAAAAAGTCTCTAAAACTTTTGAATTAAAAAATAATAATAATAATAAATTCAATTTTATTTTCATTGTTTATATTATATTGATGTATTTTTATATTAAAAGGCAAGTTGATTCTAATTCTACACATCACTATAATTGAAAAGTATCAAATTAGGACAACCACATTATTAAATAACATGGCTGAAATGTCCATATAGTGTATATCAAGCGTATATCAAGCACATACACAACCACATTATAAATGTGGTTGATATAAGCCTATAAATATATATCAATATTAATAAACTTAATATTATAATCCCCAATATTATAAAAATTGATATTTTAAACCTAATATTATAAAATATAATATTTTAAACTGAATATTAAACCCTGATATTCTAAACCTAATATTAAGTCCTAATTTAGAGCCTCATTCAACCCTCATGCATATTGCATCTTTTAGAGCCTCATTCAACCCTCATGCATATTGGACCATCTGGAACCAATTTATCTTTGTTTTTAAATAAATAAAATAATTACAATCATCACCATTTCAAATTATTTTGTTGGTTAATATTAATTTTAAACTTCATCATAATTAAGAAAGAGCCATAATTTCATTTAATTAGGTTTTCATATTTTCTTCCCTAAACAAGTTTTAAAATATAATTTTAAATTGTGTATGTTTGATTAAGAGTTGATCTTAATGGTTCAAGGTTCTTAAGTATTTGATAGAAGTGAAAGTCTACCACTTACAACAAACAACCAACAAGTGGACAAGTCATCCCATGATACCATGGTTTTTCTTAAACAATACTCATGACTCTTAGTAGTGGCCAATCATGTTTTTCCATACTACTAATTTACTTTTGGAGTATAATTCAAAATTTCTTATGCTTGATTAAGAATTAAACTTAATGGTGCAACATTTTTTAGGTATTTAATAGGCGTGAAATTCTACCAGTTACAAACCACCAACAAGTTATTCCAAGATCACAGTTTTTCTTAAATAACAGTGTTGACTCTTAGCAGTAGCCAATCATAACTTCTCACACTACTAATTGCCTAAGGCATCTTATTTCAACTTGTGGATGAGGATCTCTTGAAATTATTTTAATTAACGTTCTAGATTGATTGTCAAGGGAATGTGCTTAGCATATGCCTAGTCTTAATGCTTATCAATGGATGTAGTGTGTTATAGAGTTTGTTAGGCTGCATTGGCTCCTTGCCCATCAATTTCCTACGGATTTGAAACTATTCCAATTCTAATAACTTCATATTTTGATCAGATGAGAAAATTAATATATAAGAAAATTTTATTTATGAAAATGGGAGAAAATTAATATATAAGAAAATTTTATTTATGAAAATGGTCATTTTTATAATAAGATGTGTAATTCCTTTGATTGCTCAAATTAAATTATATTTGTGCCACATGGCTCCCAACCCACCAATTTCCAAGGGATTTGAGATTATTCCAATTTTAATAAGTGTAGGTTTTAACCCTGTACAGAAATTATCTGCAAACGAATCTTAAAAACATAAAATAAACAAAAGCAAGGGCATAAAACATAAAACAGATAAATATTTCATTATAATCCTTTTATGTTACAACACATATATATACATGTCGAAACATACATAAAACCCAATCCATTAACCCTGGATTAGAACATAAACGTAGTTCCCTTGACCGGATCTACAAAATACCAGGGGCTGAAAACCATCATGCCCCAAAACCATGTGCAAACCCATGCACAAAACCATGGGCGGGTCCGCCCACCAAAAAATAAAGACCAAAAAAAATTTCCGAGGAAATTAGATGTGGAAATTAATATATAAACAAATCTTATTTAGCAAAATTGTCCATTTTACAATAAGATGTGTAATTCTTCTTTTTTCTCAAGTTAAAGTTGACCCATAACCTTTTTATACATGGTTGATCATGTACATTGGTGAGACATTCTTAGCATTGTAATAGTTTTTTGTTATATTTATAAAACCTTCCCTATATCAACGACATTAATATTTTTAATATAGTTGTACTAGTTTAAATTTTGGAGTACAATTTAAAATTGTATATGTTTGATTAACAATTAATCTTGATGGTTCAAGATTGTCAGATATTTGATAGGAGTGAAAGTCTATCCTTTAAAAACTTTCTCTTAAATAATAGTGTCGACTCTTAATAGTTGCCAAACATAACTCTCCACACTAATTTAAGTTTTGGAGTATAATTTAAAACTCTCTATGTTTAATCAACACTAATAAATATTTGATTGAAGTCAAAGTCTACCCCTTACAAACCACTAACAAGTTATTACAAGGTAACATGATTCAACTATTAGTAATAACCCATCATAACTATCCATATAAAAAAAATTGAATAAAAAAATCAAAATGGAATATAGGAATCAATGAAGCGTTCCGCACAACGCACAAAGCACTGGCAGCTCTTTCTCTCAAATTCGGGCCCCTCATGTCTTCCTACGTCGGTTCCAAACTCGTATTAGTCATCTCTTCTCCTGAGATGGCCACGGAGTTTCTCCAGGCTCATGGTCTGCTTTTCGCTAGCAGATTCAAAATATACACTTGTATTCTTCATTTCTAATTACTTATTAATCAATCCAAATCCAACTTTAATATATAACATATAATAATAATATTTTTTATTTTGTATAATATAAAATGTTAAGTACTGTAGTTTTATAGTTATTTAAAATCTTAATTGTCAAAATTCATCATAAAAAAATTAAGAATTCTTTTCATTTAGAAAATTAATTAATGAATTTTTTCACTTTACTGGAATATTTTTTATTAAATTTAATAAACTTACAGAATATAAATTTATAAATTACATATAACACTTTTATTTTTATTTTTTTAAATACATAATTATTTTTTACTTCATTATATAATAGATTTCTACATATCTTATTAAAAATCCATTTATTTTTTATTAAATTTAATAAACTTACAAATTATAAATTTATAAATTACATATAATACATTTATTTTTATTTTTTTTAAGTACATAATTATTTTTTACTTTATTAAGTAATAGATTTCTACATATCAATACTTTTTATTGGTGAATTGAAGAGCGAACGATGGAAAGCGCAACTGCTAGGGTTCTTCGTAATGGCTTCCTCTGCGGCACTGGGTCAGCCACCCCCACGCGATTTGAAAACTGGTGGCTTCCTTCAGGCCTGGAGATCCTATGCCCCATATGCAGGCTTCCCGCCATTGACATACCTCCTCGTGCTTGCAGAGGTAAATGTTATACGCTTGTTGTAGATTCTCACCTTTCTCAAGCTTGCTCCCGCTTGGGGTCTCGGCTAGCCCTTGCTACCATTATTGTCTGCACGATCCTCTGCGATAAAGAGCATTGGAATCTCCTCGGCTCTGAGGCGGACGCTGTCAGAGTGGCTCCTTATCTTGCTATTGCTTTTGGCAGAGCTGCAAGAGCCGCCCTACCCTTTTCAGATGAAGCCCATTATTGGGGTTTTTCTCCTCCTCACTGGGCTGCCGCCTACCCTTTTGTTGCTCAATCTTCTGTGGCTTTCACTAACGACTCAGCCGCTTTCGAGATTTCCTATCTCAACAGCAGAACTGTGGCTGGTTGCTGGAGGGAAGTTGCTTCAGAACTTGCGGTCCACATAGGAAAGGCTTCAGACTATGCCTCCACAACTTGCCGAAAGCAGATTTGTCTCTCGGACCAGCCAGAACTGCCAGAAGAAGCACCTGCTTTTCAGATCCAAATCACACTCCTCTCTGGCAAAACGACGATGCAATGGGTGCGGGCTATAGATCTTGTGAAGGATATTTTGCTAAAACTCGAACTCCAGCTGGGGATCCCTTCCTCTTTCCAGAGACTGCTATATCAAGGTAAACAGCTAAAGGATCCCCTTCCCCTCTCCTTTTACTGCATTCAAAAGGATGCTTCTATTATGGTCAGTTCTCGTCTAAGAGGAGGGTCATTTGGGCAGACCTCCTCTGCTCCTCCTTTCTCTTTTAAAGATGTTGTCCATAAAGGTGCTGCCCATCCTCAGTCTTCTTCGAAAGCAGCTCAACCACCTATGGCCTCCAAGCCATTTTTAGTGGATAAATCGGAGGAAATTCCTTCCATCGAACTCTCTCATCCTGCGATTGACGATCACTGCCAGCAATTCTCAGAATCCGCAATCATATGCAGATTTAATGGTCTTTGGCCTCGCACAACAGATTTATACCAATGGATCCATACCAACTAGACTAATAAAAGCAAGATCTACTTATGCTCGAAAGGCTTCTTCATTGTGGCTTTTGACTCAGATGAAGATTACTAGAAGGCCTTAACGGGAGGCCCTTGGTTCTGGGGCTCCACTGGACTTTTCCTCACTCCATGGTTTCCAGACTTCGACCCTTCTATGACTGTCATCACCAAACTTCCCATTTGGGTCAGGCTCCCGAACCTTCCGGCGCACCTATGGCATGTATCTATGTTTTCATAGCCATTGGAGACTCCTTAGGTCGCTATCTCGCTACAGATTCCTCAAGGAGGGAGAATGGACTCTACACTTATGGCAGATTATGTGCGGAAATAGATATCAGCAAAGGGTTGCCGGATCAGATCAATCTCAAGATAGGGGATTTCCACTGGACACAAACATTGGACTATGAAAATACAACCTTTCATTGCCGCCATTGTCATCAAACAGGGCACCTCCAGAATGCTTGTACCCAGTACCACGACAAAAAGAAGAATCTGAAACGCAAGCCCAAATCCAAGAGCTGGAATCCCTGTGTTCCTCCACCCCCTCCCCCTTTGGATGACTCTGATTCCTCCAGCTCGGATGAGGAGGATATTGAAGCAGATGGGTAGAATGTTGGGTCTCCGTTGGATGTTCCCTCAGCAAGTCCCGCGGATCCCTCCGCCCCGCCGATCTCTCAGAAACACACTCATGTATCTTCGTCCTCGGATTCTAATAAGGATATTCCGCCCCTAGGCAGAATAGTCTTCAACTGGTCATGGCTCAGCCAAATTCCACTGGATGGGTCAAAGTAAGTAAGAAAAAAGGGAAAAAAAGCCGTTTGGCAGTGTCCACCCACACTGTGTAGATACCTCTGTTCTGATCGAGCTTCTCTGCTATTATGTGTTATCTTTTTGTTCATTCTCTGATTGTCATCCAGGAGCAAGGCTGATAGCCTATCACCTTCGGCTCCCTGGGTTTTTCTGCTTCGCTTGCATGCAAGCTTGATTGTACCATATTTTTCTCCTCTTAATAGAATTAGTCTTATTCAAAAAAAAAAAAAAATATTTCTACATATCTTTTAGAAGTTTCATGCCTCAATTAAAAAAAACTGATTAGAAATATAATGTACAAAGTCTTATTGCATCAAAATCAAGCTGTTTCATTAAAAATATAGTTAGAAATTTAATATACAAAATCTTGTTGCATTAAAAAAAACAATAAAACAGCATTATCATTCATTTACAAAGAAACAACATTATCATTAATTTATTAGCAGCAGCATACCATTTCCCCGATTCAGTAGGGGTGTCTGAAAAGTTAATTCAATATCAGAATTTAAAATTGTGATTAGAAAACCGAGCTGGTCAGTTCGTTAGTCCGTGAACCTTATATCCCCTGCACGGTACACAACTTGGAATCACGTATTAGCAGTGCTGAGATTTATACCTTAGATTAGAACGCAACAATAATATCTGCTTTTTAATGTTACCATTTAATCGCTAAATTTATGTATTCTAGTCCCGTGTGTTAAAATGTTTCATGTATGCTTGGACTCAGCATTTTTTTTTTTAAATATGGTGAATTGATAATTTTTGGTAATTTTTTTAAAGTAATTTAACGAGATTTAGGATTAATTTTCATGGTCGTCAATATAATATATTCAGCAGTTTGCAAGTCAAATATACCGGATTTTATGATTTAGCAAAAGCCAAAAGTTTAACGAAAAAAAAACCTATTCCTTAAACCAAAATCATAACAAACCATAAACTCAATAAAATTTGAACCACAATCTTTTAAATTTGAACGGCAATCTTTTAAATTTCCAATTATATTTGTCCATACTACTAATTTATTTTGGAGTGTAATTTAAAATTGTTTACGCTCCATTAAAAATTAAACTTAATATTTCATTATTTTTAGGTATTTGATAGGAATGAAAGTTTACCTGTTACAAACTACCACCAGCAACTTAAGTTACTCCAAGAGCACATGGTTTTTCTTAATTAAGAGTGTTGACTCTCAATAGTGACGAAACATAACTGCGGATACTATTAAATTAAGTTTCACATTATAATTTAAAATTGTTTATATTTGATTAAAAATTATTCCAAATGGTTAAATATTTTTATGTATTTGATAAGAGTGAAAATTTATCTCTTACAGTTTTTTTTGGTTGACTCTTAATAGTGGCCAATCATAACTGTCCATGCTACTAATTTAAGTTTTAGAATATAATTTAAACTTTATATATTTACACAGAAAGTGTTATATTGGAAGAATTCCTCACCGATCATATCAACATTTTCATTTTCTGCTGTTGGCTCTGGGCACAGTTGTCATTGTTTTAAGCCGTTGATTTTTCGGCGGATAGGCCTTTGATTGCACCTGAGCATATACCCACCATTAAATGCCGGTACCGCTCTCTCGCCATAGCACATGCAAGGCACTCCTTACATTTCTGTTTCAACCGCAAATTCCCATACTTCCTTTCACTAGTTTAGCCCAATGACTGTAATGCCCAAATTCAAGCTAGGGTTTCGGTGATATTTAATCGGAATACAGCATTTTCTATATTAATTATTTACTTATGGTTATCAACTGCTCAGCGTACCCGCATTCGTTTCATGGAGGTTTCGCTCAGTTCAAAATGATAAAAAGTAGAATTTAGTATTGTCGAATCGTTTATTGGCCTTTCCCTCTGAGAAAAGCTCCTATTTCTTCAAATTACTAATTTAGTATTGCACCCTTTTGAATTTAGAGTCAGGCTCAATTCACTTTCTTCCGAATTTAGTCAATGTCACAATCAGTCTTAATAATTTCTTATGTCATATGAGCATGCGTGCTCTGTGGGAACTGGAAACTCACATTCTTTTATTATTTTATGAAAGAGGAGTACTAGGTGTCATTATGTTCGGTTGAGGTTGATTTAGTGCTCAGTTAACTTTTATGGGTATATGCATTTTTTAAGCTTTTTATGTCTGGCACGGGCTCCCATTTTGTAAAAGACAACCATGAAACGTTCATGAATTTTCCCTCCTGAATGTAGATATAACGTGCAGTGCGAGAATTTCAAATCTAATACAGAAGATTATGCTCTGCAGTCGTCCTCAATTTACATCTCTCTGTCATGATGACTCATCTTGCCATTCTTTTCCTCAATCTGCTGCTCTTAATTTGTAGAGCTTCGATACCGCACTAACAACAGGCCCCTCCGGTGGCCTGCTCTTCCTTTTCCCTTGTTTTTTTGTTTTCGATTCCCACTCGCTTGACTTATCAAAAGCCTGGTGCGAGACCAAAATTAATGCCAAGGCAGTGCGCTGAATTTCATTTCCACACAACAACGCAAACCTCACAGCGAGATAGCTTTTAGCTTTTTGTTTTGGGGTTTCGAGGCCTCTTTCTATTCTTAGCAATATTCCCAATCAAAATGCAGTCCTCATTTCCTTCGTGGTTTCTTGAACTCCTTTAAAAAACCCAAGGCTAAACTATATATATCTGGTCAGGAGACAGGGTTGGTTGCCGCTCCAAATGCCATCAAATTAACACGAGGTCCGACCTTCCAATCTCGCCACACACCCTTCAAGCAAAATTGCTCTCAACCAGGTGGTCGTTACAGTTCTCTTCCCTTACTCGACAACGTACAATATATGTGTGAACAGAGGGACGTCATACAAGGATTTAAAGGTTAGTTTCTATCACTCACCACAAGAATTTTAATGACTAATTACCCGAATTCTTTCTATATTACCACTTCCCTCGATGGGCAATTTCTTTTTATTTTTTCACACAAACATATTAGGCAAGGTTGAGTAATATACTTTAAGTATGGATGAATGTGATGTTTTACTATTTAACATTTAGTTGTGATGTTTTACTATTTAACATTTAGTTAATTAAGTATTAATATTAATGGTTCAATATTTGATAGGAGTGAAAGTCGAACTCTTACCAATCACCAGCTAATTATTCCAGAATGAATTTTCTTAAATAACAAGTTTGTGACTCCTGGTTGCCGCCAATCATAACTATCCACACTACTTAATAGGCACGTACCACAGTAATAGACACCAATAGACACCTGGCAAAGTAATAGACAGCAGGATGATTTGCCATGTAAGTCACCGGCCCCCTTATATGTGTATGTGTTTGTGCTGTGCGAGACCGGAGGAAAGGGTGGAGCTGTTGATATCGTTGTATTGTGGGTAAGAAAGAATGGAGAAATAGTTGGGATATGCGATGCCATTTCCGGACTACGTTGAGTTTTGTATGAAACTCGCTGCTGCGTTGCTTGCTTTGGTGGTGTCATGGAGGTTCTTTGTCAGGGTAAGAAACAGGAAGCTGCCCCCTGGGCCTTTCCCGTTGCCCATCATCGGAAATATGCTGCACATACTGGGAGGGGTTCCGCACCAAGCACTGGCAGCTCTTTCTCTCAAATTCGGGCCTCTCATGTCTTTCTACTTCGGCTCCAATCTCGGCTTAGTCATCTCTTCTCCTGAGATGGCCACGGAGTTTCTCAAGACTCATGATCTGCTTTTTGCCAGCAGACCTCCATCAATTTCAAGTAATTGCTTGTTGTATAATTGTTCGGACGTGGGCGCTGCTCCGTATGGGCCTTACTGGAGGCAAATGCGTAAGATCTGTGTTTTACAAATGCTGAGCTCCAAACGATTGGATTACTTCCGTTTTATAAGAGAAGAGGAAGTCTCTGCTATGATTCGCTCTGTTATTAATAATTCAGATTCAGACCATCCAGTAAACATTGGCCAAACTGTGTCGACCCTTACCTACGATATAATCTGCAGGATGACTTTCGGTAGAAAGTATTCTGACCGCGACTTCATTGGCAATAAAGGAGTCGAAGCAATGATCAAGGAAACGTTGTTTCTACTTGGTGAATTTAATATCGGAGATTACATACCATACTTGGCCTGGATGGATCTGCAAGGTCTCAACCGACGCATCAAGGAAATACACCCCATAGAAGATGAGTTCCTAGAGAAAGTAATAGAAAAACACGTTGCCCAGAATGACCCCAATGTCACGCGAGATCTGGTACATGTTTTGCTTGCAGCCTCTGCCGATAAAGATATGGAGCTCCAAATTACACGGGACAATATAAAGGCGGTCCTCTATGTATGTAAAAAATGGATCATCATTTCTATTTTTGCTTTCAAATAAATTATTACAATCAAAATGTCTAGTCATATAAATGGATTTCCATAGTATAATTTTCTGGATGATCTGAAAATCCAGAAAGTCATATTCCAAAGATGATGATAAGATGTTGTATTGATGTTGTATTTCATCAGTAAGCCTCTAGTTGTATTGTGTTGATGTTGTATTGATGTTGTATGGAATCACGGTGGCCAGGGCAGATGAACTCGTGGCTGTTCCGACTTCTCGCCTGACCTTCGGACTTTAATAGCGTGGTCTATTGCTGATTTTGTGAATATTTTGTAAATATGATACACATGGGTGCGATCAAATAATTGGCCATGTCCATGAACAGCAATCTACATAAAGATGCTTTTTTAATCTCAATATAATCACTTGTTTGATTAAAAACATAAGGCATAAAGCTATTGAAATAATTTTTTACTTCATAGTGCTTTAGATTTTCCTACATTAAATTTTCGCAATACTTTTTTTAAATAACTTCAATAAATTGCTTTTTTAATCTCTGTATAATCACTTGTTTGATTAAAAACTCTTTTTAAATAACTTCAATAAAATGCTTTGTTAATCTCTGTATAATCACTTGTTTGATTAAAAACGTAAGGCATAAAGCTGTTGAAATAATTTTTTACTTGATAGTGCTTTAGATTTTCCTACATTAAATTTTCACAATATTTTTTTTAAATAACTTCTGGATTTTCATACAAAATAATGGAAATTTCTACAATATTTCTTTAAAATCAGATTAAAATTATTGGAAATCCCACTTATAACCATCAAGCTTTAAGATTTTGGATAAATTTAATCCATTTCCACGCATTCATACTCTTACGATTTTTAAGCATTCATACTCATGTTAAAAAAAAAAAAATGGCAGAGGCAAAAAGAAATGGCTAGGCAAATTTGACATTCAACCGACGCTATATTTTTGGTAAATTTTTCTGCGTTTTTAAAGAATGAAAACTAGGTGTTGGTCTGTCTTTTTTGCTTTCTCTGAGTAAAATGGTAATGGTCGATTCTTTCTTACTTTTTTTATTGAGAAGTTCTCGTTATTGGGTGCAAGCTAGAAAGTGATGATTGATGCTATGTGATTCATTTCACTAATTTCAATCTCACCTGTGAGCATCACCTAATGCAATGAGTGCTAAATGGACTATTCAAAAATCATGAGAAAATAGTTAGTTATGACTACTTCTCATGAAAATGGTCATAGATGAATGACTTACTTAACGCAATTGAATCCCAAAAAATCTAATATAATGCACTACGAAAACCCCTCATACAATTACAATTATATAATTATATTTATATATGAAAAGAGAAAAAGTTATATGAGTGAGTGTTTTTCCTTTATTGACTACTATACATAAGTTTAAAATATAATTTTTAATTAAAATACAAATTTTTAATCCATTTTATATCATAATACACAACAAAAAATGGAATTTGACTTTATTTTAATATAATTTAACTAAAATAAAAATATGATAGATTAAAAAAATGAAATTTTAAATGTTTTTTTAAGTAGATTTTTATTATTTTTTATTCCTAAAACGGATCCAAAAATTTTATAGCTTTTAGCCTCAACCTCTCCATAAAAAAAACCTAAAACATGAAAATGTTTCACAATATATGATCCAGCCAATAATTTATATTCTCATCGCTAGGTGGGTCAAATAAACACAATGACAAACTACCATGCACCTCCCGCCGTTCTCTTCTCTGGCACTTGTTGCGACGGTTTAGGCCACATATAACATTCAAAAGACGAACAGTTATTTCATGCAAACATTTAGTGTAATTAAACTAATGCTAGCATTAGGTTCATGGTAAAAAAATAATAGCTAAACATATCTATCATAATATATAGTTATAGAGTTTTTTTTTCTAGAAAAAGTTAATAAGACAATGAAATTAAAAATTATATAAAAATTATGCTTAATCTCCCGCAAAGCTAAAAACTATTACTTTATTGTGAAAAAAACTAATGTTTCACACTCAATTTCAATTACTATAGTAGGCAAGACTAATAATACTTTCAAAAATGGTTGTGAAATTCTAATAACTTAACATATTCATATTCAAGTCACAATGTCACATAAATGGAAAACATGAATTTCCCTTGAATCCTATATACGCACTCAACAACCAACCACACCGCAAAACACAATAATTCCATAGTTTGAAATTAAAGTAAACCTAATAAACTAAGATGAAGCTCCCAATTCAAAAAGTGAATACGTTCAAATTAGGGTGAATACAAATGTGGGTATGATCAAGGGTCATTTCAATGTGTTGGTGAAAAGTGTATGAACCATTTCAAACTGCAATCTATATGTATTAAGAGATTTTGTTTGGAATTTTGATGTGATAAAGAAGCTATTTATATTTATGGAGAGTAGGGTTAGAAATTTGTCATATTAACATTATCATGACATTAGTATATAAGGTATACACATAATCATCATATTAATATTTTTATGACATTATTATATATGGTATATATGTAATTTTATAGTGTGTGAAATATATTATCATCTCTACTATATGTGGAGATAACACAATTAAAACCGAGTTTAACCATCCATTATTAAATTAAAAATAAGATTAAGTTTTATAAAGTTAACATTAGAATGTTTTTATTTTATTTTTTTAATAATTTAATTTAATTTTTTATGCATTTTGTCTTATTATGTAATGATTTGGTTTACTTAATGTTCTACAGTGAAATCAAAATTTTTTTAATTGTAATTTTTATATGATAAACAAATAAGTTATATTACATTAAATTATAATTATTAAAACATTTAAAGTTATGTAAATACACTTTCTTACACACACACACACACACATATATATAATACAACATGCATGTATATTTTGGATTCGTCCGATCTAACAATGTACTAAGGTTAAATACTCTTTTACAAGTATTTTGCGGAATTAAAAACAACACAATTGCTAATCACATGAAGCAAAGAAGAATAGATCAAAACCACAACACCATATATTATCGGGGAAAGTTTACTGCTCAAAACCCCTCTATCATATATTGTATATTCCACAAGGAATCATGAAAAAATTACATAAAAAATCTTCTCACAATAGCCCTCATTACATCAACTAATTGTCTCACATTGTCATACAAAAATTGGCAAGTTCCTTAGCCAATTTACTGCCTTGCTCACACAGTTCCTGATGAATGCAATTCTTAATCACAAAGAATTTCAGTCTTCCTCAACTGCACTAAGTATCATGGGCATCCTGTGGTGTTATAACTACACCATGTAGTCAGCTAATATCACAACTGATAGTCACACTTCCCTTTCACTTAGATCTGGTAGTCAGCTAAAATCACAACTGATAGTCACACTTCCCTTTCACCTGGACCCTTTCACCTAGATCTCAATTAGGTCTCATGTGGATCCGACATGCATGCACTTAGTAATAGTAAAAACATCAGCTGCATGTGAGATCACTACATGTGAATTAATTAATATTTAATTCACTTGATCTCTCACTAGTATATCTACAGTTACAACTAGCACAGTTGACTTTAACTCACTTAACTGAGTTAAACTGATTTAGAACTAAGGAAGGAAAGGAACACACCTCTTGACATTTTGCTGAAAGCTTTAAGAATTATTCTTTTATCTTTGAATAATACATCTCCTTCGGGTTTTGTAGCTACATTAAGAACTTAAAAATTATCACTTTTTTTGTTCCTGAGATACCAAAGATTTGTCAAAGCTTCCAATCTCAAGAGAATCTACATAGACACTCTAAACCCTTGAGAGCTAATTGGATATGTTGGTTCCCCTCGCTTATGTAGGGAAGAGTATTCTATATAATCATAGTTTGGCTTGATAGTGAAAATTTATTATTATAGTCATTATTGCTCAAAAAATAAATATAATATGCATTTAAAAAAAATAAAAAAATTGTCAAGGTATTTCAGATTGAAACAGAGGGAAAAAAAAGCATGTAGTATAGGTAAGTCGAGGAATCTCTTAATGAGTTGTTGTATTGATTCATAATTGTGAACAATTAAATGGTAAATATGGCATTCCATATTTCCCAATCAAATGAAACTCCAATATTGTTTAATGGGTTGTTGTATTGATTCATAATTGTGAACAATTAAATGGTAAATATGACATGGCATATTTCCCAATCAGAAGAAACTCCAATACTCTATAGAGAAAGAGCACTTAGGCTAACGTATAGAAGACTGATCATTGTGAAATAATGGAGATACCTATACAACGACCAATGCAAAGGACATCCCAGAAAATTGTAAATTTGAAGAAAAATTAGAATGTGACCTGTCTTACCCTTTAATAAACCTTTTCCTTCCTTTAAACAACAAATGATTGTCCAGTTTGGACTAACAACTCCATTGATGCTGGAAAACCTACAGTTAGCCCATATAAGGGGACAAAACATTTTTATTAATCTGAAATATTAGAAGAATGTCCAAATGTATCTTTCATCTATGCTTAGATGAAGTCAAATACGCACAATAGATACAGTGTGGAAATGATAGATAATCATCATTGATGTTTAATAAATCCTTAACCACAATCCGAATGGGATAAGGTATATAAAATGTAAATGAAACAGAGTGGATTTACTAGAAGACACCTTCAAGAGCCCTCATTGTTGTAAGAGTTGCTTTTGTTGTACAATAGAAATATGTTGTTGCTGCTAAAAAAAAATCACCAGCTGTCTAGAGCCTTTGCTACAGCTCTTGCTGTGTTGGATTTGATTGTTCTAGCAATGGTTGTTGTTGCTTCAGGCATTGGGACTGAGATTGGGTTTGGGAGAGATGTTGTTGTTGTTGTGATTGTTGTTGCAACTGGCGGGATTGTGATTGTAACAATGATGATGATAAATTTTCTGTTTTTTTATGTTTGGATTGCAAAATATGTTGAAATTGATTTTGTTGCTGGTGCATATTTGAAACACTATTTTCCCAACCCAAAAGTTGTTGGTGTTGTTATTGCGGTGGTAGAATTGATTACTGAGCCATAGAAGCCTATTGTTGCTATAGTTTAACAGATTGTTGTGATTACTGTTACCCAAGGACAAATTGTTGATGTTACTAATGTTGTAAAGTGTAACTAGGATCAGTCTTCATATTGACTATGTAATTATGTATTTATGTAATGAAGAAGACAAAGATTAATAATATATATTTTTGGTATGCTTGCTTCATGGGTTTCCAGAGCAAGATTTTATTATAGGTCAAAATACTTCTTCTTGATGTCTTCTAGGGATTTTTTTTCTAGTCATAAATGTACTAATTAAAGAGTCATGTTTATGAAGAGTCAAAAACACACTTGTATGCCTCAAGACCTTGTCACACAAGCCTTGCAGTCATGGCACATATGTTCTCAAGATCTGCGTTAAATATCCTCTTCAAGTTGGCTGGAAGATCTCCTCCAAGTTATAGTGAAGTCGACTCAGAAGTAGGCCCTCATGTCAGCCCGAAGATAGACTGTCCACATGTATATATAAGATATGTCTGCGGTTCATTTGTGGAGAAGAAATTTGAACAAGTCTCTGTGAAATTCGATGAAATATATCTAATATAAGTGCGAATAAGGGGAGACATAACTTCGGATAACTCTGAGTAAGTTTCGGTGTTATTAAGACTGCATTAAAGGGAAACAGAAATGCAAAGAAGGGATTATGTTTATTGTTGAGGACATCTAGAAGAAATAGTGCGAATAAGTACCTCAAGAAAAGCTAAGTATACAGACTGAGAAATCCAGAAAGGAATCACACATTGTGTGGGCTTCAATATATACATATAGTTTCGGATTTCTCTGGACTGTAATATCAAGCAAAGATCAGGAGACAGAATGCAAAGTATATTGGGATAACTCTGATATGATAGATACCATAGCAAAGAGAAGGAATCATACTCTGTTTCAGAATTTCTTTCTAGTATTGCAATTGATGTTGATAAAGCAGCTGATGTTGTTGGGACGGTGACTGGGGAAATTTCCTTGCAAGGTATTAAACGCGATCAATTTCCATGATCTTCTAGTGGAAATTACATGTATTTAACAACATCACAGAAAAAATTTCCTTTCCTCGTGAGTCCCAGCAAAAGGCATCTCAAAATGGTTTCCATAGCAAGAAGACCAAAATAAAAATCAGAAAATGCTATCTGCATTGTCTTCAACACACCCATAGATTGGGCATCTATGTTGCTATGTCCTTACACAAAACTCCATTAGCTCCACTAACATGAAATGTGGAAACTTCAAACGTTTCAACCAGTCAACTCATTCGGCCAGTTTGGTAAGCCAAGAAAAACTTTTGGTCCATTAGCTCGATATAACGTTACTTGTGGAAACTATACTAGTTTCAACAAATCAACTCATTTATCCAGTTTGTAAACCAAGTAAAAATTTTGGTCAAACTCACCAACTTCACAAAATTCAAGGATTTTGAACAGGACTCACTAATTCTTGCAAGTTCCACCTGTTGATTCAGCTGGCGGCACTATCAAGAAAAATATTCATTTTTTCATTGATTGGCTTGTTTATTTGTTGGTTTGCACTAAGAAAGACAATTTTCATCTAAGATGGTTTGCATGGTTTGAAGAGCTCCAAATAGTACTATGTTGATACCTCTTCTAGACTCTACAAGCATTTTCAATTTACGATGAGGAAATTTCAGTAACAATCTTGGGAAGGGAGGAAAAATACAACCTCCCACGGAAATTACCAAATCCAAGTGGTAAAATCAACTTCATCAACTATTTTGTATTTTCAATGTGGCTTCAATTGCAGAGAAAATCGAACACCCCCTTTCTAGTTTGAACTCATGTGACTTGTGTTGAATGAAAATTATATTGGGATAACTCTGATATGATAGATACCACAGCAAAGACAAGGAATCATACTCTATTTCAGAATTACTTGTTGGTATTGCAATTGATGTTGATAAAGCAGCTGATGCTGTTGGGACGGTGACTGGAAAAATTTCCTTGCAAGGTATTAAACTCTATCAATTTCATTTCAAGGTATTAAACTCGACTAATTTCCATGATCTGCTAGTGAAAATTACATGTATTCATCAGCATCACAGAAACCATTTCCTTTCCTCATGAGTCCCAGGAAAATGCACCTCAAAATGGTTTCCATGGCAACAAGACCAAAATAAAAATCAGAAAATGGTATCTGCATTGTCTTCAACACACCCACAGATTGGGCATCTACGTTACTTGTGGAAACTATACAGGTTTCAAAAAATCAACTCATTTAGCCAGTTTGTAAACCAAGTAAAAATTTTGGTCAAACTCACCAACTTTACAAAATTCAAGGATTTTGAACAGGACTCACTGAGTCTTGCAAGTTCCACCCGTGGATTCAGCTAGCGGCACTATCAAGCAAAATATTCCTTTTTTAATTGATTGGCTTGTTTATTTGTTTTTTTGCACTAAAAATGACAGTTTTCATCTAAGACGGTTTGCATGCTTTGAAGTGCTCCAAAGAGTACTGTGCTGATACCTCTTCTAGACTCTACAAGAATTTTCAATTTACAATGAGGAAATTTCAGTAACAATCTTGGGAAGGGAGGAGAAATAAAACCTCCCACGGAAATTACTGAATCCAAGTGGTAAAATCAACTTCATCAACTATTGGGTATTGTCAATGTGGCTTCAATTGAAGAGAAAATTGAACACCCCCTTTCTAGTGCATATAATAGATGTTTTATTATTATAAGGGTTAATAATCCATCCATTACAAATTACAATGTACAAGAAGGCCAATGGGTTTTTGGATATGGCACGGTGATACAAGCAACAAAGGCAAACATACTAGGTAACCTTCACATTTCTAGTTCACGTTTATTTTTCAAAATTTTGCATTTATTAGAGTTGGTCCTCCTTAATTTTCAATTTTTAACTATCAAGAATTCTACACTATAATAAGAACACTCTAAGCTATAGAAATTTGTTGTCCATGTACTGGGTCAAATGTGTAGTGCATCCATATGAAAGCATAATTTCACTATAAGAGGCACAACAAGCTGACTCAAAAACAAATCAAATGCTTTAGTGTTTGTGAACTATAATCTTCAGTGCTCCAAAAGGCAATTGCAAGCAAACAATACTGATGGTGTCATTAGTTAGACAAGGTTGATCCAAGATCAACTATCATTGCAATATAAACAATTTTATGAGGAGAATTTGGGAGCATTTTAAAAAACTGATGTTCATTGTTCAATGTTTATGCCCATGTCTAAAATTGATGCGAATGTCATTTGAGAGTATTTACATCACCTTATATCTATGTTGTACACAATCTAATTCTATGGATTTTTTATGAAATGAAAAATCCTTAATGATTCCTTGTGAAATCATGAAAGTTTTAAGTAATATTTTTAAATCAAGTTATTATTTAGTTTTCCATCTTGTCTCTACTTTAGTTTTCCTGAGTCATTCTAGAGTCCAACTCATGTGACTTGTGTTGAATGCGAAGTATATTGGGATATCTATGATATAATAGATACCACAACAATGAGAAGGAATCATACTCTGTTTTAGAATTTCTTGTTGGTATTGCAACCGATGTTGATAAAGCAATTGATGTTGTTGTGACGGTGACTGGGAAAATTTCCTTGCAAGGTATTAAACTCAATCAATTTCCTTGCAGGGTATTAAACTGGATCAATTTGCATGATCTGCTAGTGGAAATTACATGTATTCATCAGCATCACAGAAAACATTTCCTTTCCTTGTGAGTCCCAGCAAAATGCTAGATAGAAAATCCTAATCCTACTGCTCCACACTATGTTGGACCAGTGTCTCTTGCACCACTCCCAAATGCAGGTTTATTTAATTTACTGTATTTTGTAAAATTCTCTTTAGTAGGCTAATACCATGTTATCTCTTGGAAAAATTGTATGGCATGCTTGAATGTTATTGAGTAGGAACAATATTTGTAAAATGCCCTTTAGTAGGCTACCACCATGTTATCTCTTGGAAAAATTGTATGGCATACTTGAATATTATTGAGTAGGAACAGTGGAAGAAGAGATATTATTTTATGTCCTTTCAAGTGGGATGGATTTAGTAAGCTCTTTCTATTCATATATGTTAGATATATTTCCCTTTTTCCATAACACGATTTTTCCAAATAGAGCATATTTTGACTTCTCTTTCTATGAATGGCATTAGCAGCTTTCCTGAAATGACCTAGAATTCCACCATCAAATGGTCCTGGTGTAGACTATCAATCTGTTGATTCTGAACACCTTATGAAGGGCATCCGGGGTGGTTAGTCCGAGGAGGTACATACAAAGCATTAATTAAGATTGATATTTGATTATATGATGAATTGAAATTGTCTTCCTGTAGTCCATGTGTTTATTACTCTTAATTGAGTCAGAACTTAATGCTAAATTCTCTTTTACTTTTTGTTTGTTTCAAGTTTCTTGGCTTTTCTACCAGGTCCATTTACTGTTGTATGTGGTAGATTTTGAGTAGGATATGCCAGTTATTCTACATGGATTGTTTTCCACAAACTAAGAATGATCACTTTCTAATTTTAGGTGACCTATTTAAACGGTAGTCTACAACTACCACACAGATTTCCCCAGTAGCTATAGGAGGAGGGTCTAGAGGGAAGTCTACAATTTCGACACTGAGTTCTCTAGCAATAGCAGGAGGACAGTTTAGAGCGCACCCTGCAAATCCCACACAGAATTCTTTACTAGGAGGGTTTAGATTGCAGCCTGTAAATCCCACACCGAATTCTCTACCAGGAGGGTCTAGAGGGAAGTCTCCAACTCCCAGCATTAACAACAAGAGAATGGGAAGAGGTGGAGAGATACCCGTCGAGTTTCACAAAGGTGGACGACAACCGTTATTCCATTGAAATATTCTTCAAGATCAGAAAACAAAAATATTTGGAAGCTTTAGAGAAGTAAGCATATCCTTGTTTCTTAATGTGTTTTCTCGCGAGAATGCAGAGATGAGTGATATTTCATTATTGGTATGTTGAAAATAAAAAATTATCATTTGGGTATTTACAAGCAATTCTCATGATGTAACTAGCAATTGGTCCAATGTGAAAAACATGTATAGTCCTTTTAATCAATCATGTTAGCCTCTTGTTTTTGTTGAAATGCTTGATCGGTGTTCAATGGACATTGGGAACTCTGTATTCATTAATATTTATTGATTAAAAAAACATGTTTGGTTGGACTAACTTGATAGCTTGAGAATTTGAAGTAAAAATGAAAAGCCTATATGATAGAAACCACAGAATTAGGGTAAAGTAGAATGGGAAAAACTACACTAATTCTTCAAGAGTTTCTATTACGTTCTTCCATTTTATAGGAGCTTTTCTTTTTGCATGGTTGATACATTTTTGTAACAGTGATGAGTGTTTTTTACGTTTCTGATGCAGTTTTGGAATATCATTCTGTTTCATGGATAAATTGCAGTCTTTATGAGTGTGGAAAAATTGCTAATTAATGAGAAAAAAGTTGGAAAAACTCTATTTTCTTAGTGCTTTCAGATTAATCACCAGGAAAATATCTTAATTTTTTCCTCTTGTTGAAAAACTACAATTTTTGTAGTGATAGGAACTGCACCTGAAAATATGAAAATTAAATTATTTGTTGGATTTAAAATTTAAATCCATAAGAAAACAAAATAGATATTTTACATTTTTATTACTTGATGTGTTTTTTCTGATTTTCTGAGCTAATGACCACCATTGATATTTTCCCAATTCAGATTGTTTCAGGATTGTTCTATGAACATGTTTGTTTTAGCAATGTGAAATTGTATTATCCCTTTTTAATTTCACTTCCTGAGTTTAGGTAAATACAAGTTTTCAATGCCAAAACACATTTCTCATAGTTTTCCCAAAGAAATTTCTTTACATGGAACACCATCTATGATCATAATAACTATATGTAAGACTGATAGGCAACCATACCATTCTATTGGTTGTTAAGAACTATGTTAATAAAACAGGTCTAGACCTTTATATATCGCAAAATTTGTATTAAGAAAATGACTTTTCCTGTTGTTGCTTCACATAAGTAACAACTTAAATCAGAGCATATTTAGAAGGGTAATACACTAAGAAGATTTTGGCATCACCAAAATTTATTAATATTTATAGGCTTAAAGCATCCTAGTCAGAATTGACTTCCTCCTCTAGTTTGTGGTAGAAATATCTATCGATCCTATCGATTGACAAAGGCTTAAATATTTCTAGGAAGAAATGTAGTGACCCTTGTTGGGATAATTTATGGATTTATTCCAGTATTGTTTGCTTTTTCTATGCCATGGGCCAGTAAACAATATGTTGTACGGTCATTGTCATGGTTTTTGAACAATAACATCCCATGGATCCCCTTTTAAACTTTCAGTGATGGTTATAACTTATTAACATCTTCCGTTACTATTTCTAGAAGAGACTTTGGCATGCATATTGTGAAATTAGCTGACTTGATTCATTAAGGGTGGTCTTGCATAAGTCTATGTGCAACATCATCAGTTGCATTACTCTGGACATCATTATCTCATAATAATCTCCAACTATTTTGTGTTCTTTGTCCAGTTTTCAATCATAGTTAGACTGTTATTAAGGGTGAAGATCTGCATACCTAAAAGTTTCCCCCACAAAACAAAGGGTTAACGCCTCTACATATCTTAAGCTGCCCCCATGAAACAAAGGGTTATTGATTCTTTTACACTATATCATTTTATGGGAGGGGATTTGCATATCTCGAGTTTTGTTGCAAGCTGATATCTATCATATTCTTCTAGATCATTTGCCCTTCAACAACAACAATAGCATTGACTGCACGACTACAGAATTGGGTACAGGTTTTCAGCAGTAGTGTTCTTGGGCATGGCCTCACTTATATCAAGATTATGACAAGGATTAGTTGAGCAATGTGTAGCTTATTTCTCATGGATACACACCTAGTTCATGTTATTCATATCATTTTGGTATTGGATTGCTGCAACTATCTCTTACTTAATAGTGAGCAAGTGTTGTAGGCCCTGGGGAATTCTTTTTCATAATCTTCAAATAAATTATTTTAAAATTTTCAATTGACAACGCCTAACATATATCAAATTTACAATGAAAGACAAAATTATTACTGAACCTGATGGCTTCTCCTACTCTTACTAAAATTGACTAAAATCACTTTAAATATCTTGCTTAGCAACTAAGAATCTTAAGGCGTTTCCTTTGCAACATCTGGTGGTGGTGCAATCGCTAGTTTACATTTTGTTTTTATACATTTTTTTCTTAATCAAAATAGTGAACATAGCAAAATTAAATTTATAGACTTTTTTTATTGGAATGTGGTGATCCAATTTCAAGTATGATTGTGACTTTTTGATGTAGAAATGCATTCATCATCCTAAAAAAACGGATTAAAAATAAGAAATAAGACCAGAAGCAAGGCTTTGGTGTTTTTTTATTGGTGGTCCAATTGGAAGAAATGAGCACCTAATTTTGTTAGATGAGTCTATTCTAATCAATGGTAACATATGGAAACGCGAATGAAAACTGCGCTCATATGCTTGTTCTATTTTTTTCCTGAGCTGATATGCTTGTTCTTTTCATTTTCTCATATCATCTTGTATTCTTTTTTGTTAAGAAAACACTTCGAGGAATCAAATATGTTACTTGGAAAACCGACACTCTCTTCTGTTCAGTTTATGCAACTAAAAACATCTAATATGACAGATTTCTCATTTCTCATAAATATGACAGATTTTCCGTAAATATATGTACTTGAATTTATAGTTACTTGAAAGAGAAGTAAATATGAAAACTAGCAAGAAATGTATGATAAAAATAACAAGCCTAAATGAAGATATACATAGCTAATGTGAATATGAAAGAAATGTAAGATGGATCAAACAAAAAATATAAATAGATAGAAATCATTGCCTAAAAAAATGTTTATATATCAACTTAGTGAAAGAATTACTTGCGAAAAATATCATCAATTATGTGTATGAATTAAACATATTTTCCAGCGTAAACAAAGTGATGAAAGGATCACTTACCTTTAGAGTCTATGACCACCAAAAATAGAATTTAAGATTTAAGAGAAAACTGGAAAACAGAAACGTGTTTGTTTTCAATGTCGGTTGTTTATATCATATATGTCGAGATTAATTACTGTAATTTCTAGTATGTACAGAAAATGCTTGATCAAGTCACTCTAATATTGAACTCTGAACATAATTAAATAATGATTGTAAAAAAATAACTAATTAAAAAAATAGTAAAAAATTAGAATGGTTTCAAATTTAATAATATCTGTAAACTTCGTCTTCTCTCTTTGGCCATTTTTTACGGAGCCAAAACCCTGTGTAAGAGAACGGATTAAAAATAAGAAATAAGACCAAAGGGTTTTGGTGTAGTTTATTGGTGGTCCAATAGCAAGAAATGAGCACCTAATTTTGTTAGATGGGTCTATTCCAATAAATTGTGACATATGGAAATGTGGATGAAAATTGCGCATGAAACTGCGCTCATATTCTTGTTCTATTTGTCTTCTCAGCTCATATGCTTGTTCTTTTCATTTTCTCATATCATCCTATAGTGAGATTGTAGGTTGGGAAGAGAAATTCATAGAGGTTAAAGAGTTAGTTAGGTATTTAGTTTAAATGAATAAGGTTGTAGATGAATGGCCTGAAACATTTCAATCGTCTAACATTTGATCTTATGGTGCAAACGTGTACACGGTGGCAGTTGTTTTCAAAGAAGAATGCCTTACGGCGTAATTATCTAGATATGTAATAAAATAAAATAATAATTTAAAAAAAATTAATCTTATAATTATCCCTTGTTCATCATTACCCTATTATAATTAACCCCATTTTTAAATGTTCTTATTAAATAATGTTGTTTAACTAACTAACTAATAATGGCTAGTTGTCATTGGCTATCATCGGGAAGTGATGCATCCACATTATTTATTCATTGACATCGATTATTTTCTTCATCTTGTCCTGAGGATGAACCAACCCCTTTTTAAATATTCTTATTAAATAATTTTTTTTAAGTAACTAGCTAATAACAGCGAGTTTTCATCGGCTATCACCGGCCAGTGATGCATCCACACTATTTATTCATTGAGATCATTTATTTTCTTCATCTTGTCCTAAGGATGAACCATATTAGATGGTTCGAAACATTGACCAAATCATTATGATGTGATTAATCTGAAAGACATTTATCTAAACTATGGATCACAAAAGTTTTAGATTTAACATACCTTGGATATATCTTAAGAGAGAAAAACAAAACAAATCTTGGTTAGTACAACTAACCAACAGAAAATAAAAATAAAACTAAAATAAAATAAATAAATAAATAAAATACTAATAGAAATAGTCAATATATATATATATATATTATGAGTTACATTATAATTACAAATAAAGTAATAATTTCAAATTACACACATTGCATGTGAAAAAGTCTTACACTAAAAGGGAAGTTGACTCTAATGCTAGACATCATGATAGTTGAAAAGTTCTAATCCTATACATCACTATAGTTGAAAAGTCTCAAACTAGCTCAACCACATTATTAAATAATGTGGTTGAAATGTCGATAAAGTGTAACACTTATAAATGTATATTAATATTAATATTAATAAAATTAATATTATAAAAATATGTCAAACCTAATATTATAAGTCCTATTATTATTAAAATTGATATTTTAAACTTAATATTATAAAATCTAATACTTTAAACCTAATAAATCCCAATATTTTAAACTTAATATTAAGCCATTTAACCCTGATACATATAATATCTCTATCGATTTTTATTGGACCATCTCGAAACAATTTCTCTTTGTTTTAAATAATAAAATAATTACAATCATTACCATTTCAAATTATTTTGGTGATTAATATTAATTTTAAACTTTATCATAATTAAGAAAGAGCAATAATTTCATTTATTTAGATTTTCATATTTTCATTTCTAAACAAGTTTTAGAATATAATTTAAATTTGTGTATGTTTGATTAAGAATTTATCTTAATGATTCAATATTCTTAAATATTTGATAGGAGTGAAAGTCTACAATTTACAACAACCAACAAACAACCACAAGTAGACAAGTCATTCCATGATAATGATGTTTTTCTTAAACAATACTAATAACTTATAGTAGTGCTACTAATTTTCTTTTAGAGTATAATTTAAAATAGTTTATGCTCAATTAAGAATTAAACTTAATATCTCAACATCTTTATGTATTTGATAGGAGTGAAAGTCTACTAGTTTCAAACCACCAACAACTCAAGTCACTCCAAAATCACATGGTTTTTCTTAAATAATAGTGTTGACTTTTAATAGTGGCCAATCATAACTACCCACACTACAAATTTAAGTTTTGGAGTATAATTTAAAACTGTCTATGTTTAATTAAGAATTAATCTTAATAGTTCAAGATTCTTAGATATTTGATAGGAGTGAAAGTCTATTTTTTATAATTTTTTTCTTAAATAATAGTGTTGATTCTTAATAGTACTCAATCATAAGTGTTCACACTACTAATTTAAGTTTTAAAATATAATTTAAAATAATTTATATTTAATTAATAATTAATATTAATGATTTAAGATTCTTAGATATTTGATAAGAGTGAAAATCTATCTCTCAAATCACCAACAAATGTTTTTCTTAAATGACAATTTTGACTCAAGGTAACCCCAATCATAACTATCCACACTAACTAATAGAACACTGGAAAACTTGCCCTTTAATTAATCAACACCAAGCAGACTTGCCATGTAAGCCATCGACCCCCCTTATATGTGTGTGTTTGTGCTCTGCGAGACCAGAGGAAAGGGTGGAGCTGGTGATATCGTTGTATTGTGGGTAAGAAAGATTGGAGAAAGAGTTGGGATATGCGATGCCATTTCCGGACTACGTTGAGTTCTGTCTGAAACTCGCTGCGGCGCTGCTTGCTTTGGTGGTGTCATGGAGGTTATTTGTCATTGGTGAGGATAAGACCTCACCTTATATATCTCTCTGCTGTTTTCTTCGATGTGGATTGTGTGGATGGGGTGATGGGTTGTGGGGCTTGGGTCAAGCTGTTAAGGATGAGAGGATTCTTATTTGCTGGAATGGTGGTCCCTGTATCAATAACTTGGCGGAGCTGTGTTGAGATTTTCTGTTTTGAATAAAATAGGCAAAAATCTCAGTAGGTGACAACAATAGAAATTTTGTTGCTAGATTAACTCCAGGTTGTTGGGAGGGAGTTAATGCATCCTAAATTTGAGTTGAGAGGATTTATGAGGCAGTTAGATTCTCCTTGCTATAAAACAGGTATCCATACGGATTGTTTTGAGGGTGTGAGAGTTTGTAATCTCCTGTTTGATAATAAAGATTGCCGATGCCTATGTTTGGTGGACGTAGCCCAGAATGGTTGGGTGAACCACGTTAAACTCTGTGTCTTCTGTGTATGGTTTATTTGCTGTTGTTGTGTTTTTTAATTTGTTGCGCACTAATTGCTCTAACAAGTGGTATCAGAGCATGTTGGAGGCGTGGCGCAGCGGAGGAGTGGCGTAATATGTTTGTGTGTTGCCTGGTGCGGCGTTGGACTGTGGCTGTGGCAATGGCATATGCCAAATTACCTGCATGAACCTGCGTATTGGCGTGGACCTGCTACGTGGGAGGATTGCTGAAAGGCTGTGAGCACAGTTTTTTAATGAGCGCAGAGAATAACGCGTGTACAGAGCCGAGTCTGAGCCGATTGCAGAAGCCGTGGCCTGCTGTTAACTGGTGTTGAACAGAGGCAACGCTGAATGGAGAATATCGAATGGAGTTCAATTTGAAGTTTTCCGATGATGCGAAGAGAAGTCAATTTGCAGTTTTGCAGTTAAGTCGATTTGCAGTTAAATTAAGTCGATTTGCAGTTTTTTTTTAAAAAGCCTGTTTGATATGCTTTTGACAAAAGGTGGATTTGTTTTATTATTAAATCGATTTGGAGTTTGTACAAAAAAAAAAAGTCGATTTACAAACTTACGATTTTGTTTTATTACAAATCGTTTTGTATGCCATTTGTATTTAAAAAAGGAAAAGGGGAAGTCTATTGGTATATAAAATGCCATTTTATATTATAATGTTTAAAATCGATATGCCATTTTTTCTTTGTAAATTGAAAATCAATATGGCATCATGTTAAGGTTAAGGGCATTTAAAAATAGTTTTGAATATTAAATTGCCATTTGCATATGGTATGAAAGGAAAGGCTTGTTATAAAGGCGAAGGCATTATGTGTTAAATCTGTATTTAACTGATTAACTAGTTGGAATTGGAGATTGGTTTTTTGGTTGCTACAAGATGGCGAAAACTCAGAGTGCCCGGTTTGAAATTGAGAAGTTTAACGGCAAAAACAATTTCGAGATCTGGAAGGTAAAGATGCATGATCTCCTGGTACAGCAAGGCGTGGCTAAGGCGTTGTTGGGCAAATCCAAACAGCCATACAATATCACAGATAATGAGTGGGCCGAGATGGATGAAAAAGCAGTGAGTGCTATTCGGCTATGTTTGGCTGATGATGTGTTGTTTAATATCCTGTCAGAAATTTGTCTGCAGGCTCAAGAAGTCATTGTATGGTCTGAAGCAGTCGCCTCGACAGTGGTACAAGAAGTTTGATTCTTTCATGTTGAGTCAGAAATATTTAAGAAGTGAATATGATCATTGTGTCTATTTTAAGCAGTTAAGTAATGGCATGTTCATTATCTTAGTGTTGTATGTTGATGATATGCTTTTAGCAAGAAAAAGCATTGATGAAATCAACAGGTTGAAGACTCAGATGGCAAGGACATTCGATATGAAAGATCTAGGAGCAGCAAGACAGATTTTGGGCATGGAGATTTTCAGAGACAGGAGCAATGGTAAGCTGTGGCTATCACAACAGAAGTATATTGAGAAAATACTTATGAGGTTTGGTATGAACAATGTGAAGCCTGTGTCAGTCCCTTTAGCTTCCCATTTTAAGCTTTCTTCCAGTTTATGTCCTAATACAGATGAAGAAAAGGATTATATGTCTCGAATTCCATATGCTAATGTAGTAGGATGTTTAATGTATGCGATGGCTTGTACTCGACCAGATATTTCACATGCAGTTGGGGTTGTCAGCAGGTACATGGCAAATCCGGGTAAAGAACACTGGTCAGCAGTGAAATGGGTGCTTCGGTATTTGAGAGGCACAAGTAGTTATTGTATCACTTACAATAAGAGTAGTGAATTTGTTTGCGGATATGTTGATTCCGATTTTCCAGGTGATTTGGATAAGAGAAGGTCAACTTCAGGGTACGTCTTTACTCTTGCAGGTGGAGCTATCAGCTGGATGTCAAAGCTACAGAACATTGTTGCTTTATCCACTACTGAAGCAGAATACATTGCTGCTTCTCATGCTTGCAAAGAGGCGGCTTGGTTGAAAGGTTTGCTTGGTGAATTTGGTAGGTTGCAAGACAACATCAGGTTACTTTGTGATAGTCAAAGTGCAATACATTTGGCTAAGAATCCGGCCTATCATAGTAAATCAAAGCATATTCCAATTAAGTACCATTTTGTAAGACAGGTTATCACTGAAAGGGGAGTCTCTCTTGAAAAGGTGCATACAAAGGAAAATTGTGCAGACATGTTCACGAAACCAGTTTTGTTGGAGAAGCTGCGTTGGTGTTTGGCTTCTCTTGGCTTGCAGAAAAGATAAAATAATAAAGAACAGGGCATCAGGCTAATTGTTGTCAAGGTGGAGATTGTTGAGATTTTCTGTTTTGAATAAAATAGGCAAAAATCTCAGTTGGTGACAACAATAGAAATTTTTGTTGCTAGATTAACTCCAGGTTGTTGGGAGGGAGTTAATGCATCCTAAATTTGAGTTGAGAGGATTTATGAGGCAGTTAGATTCTCCTTGCTATAAAACAGGTATCCATACGGATTGTTTTGAGGGTGTGAGAGTTTGTAATCTCCTGTTTGATAATAAAGATTGCCGATGCCTATGTTTGGTGGACGTAGCCCAGAATGGTTGGGTGAACCACGTTAAACTCTGTGTCTTCTGTGTATGGTTTATTTGTTGTTGTTGTGTTTTTTAATTTGCTGCGCACTGATTGCTCTAACAAGCTGATGGCTCTGTGATCTGGTCTTTGGCAGTTAGGAACTTAAGTCTGGACAACGGAAATATGGTGACTCTGAGATCATAACAAACTTAAGTCTGGACAACGTCCATATATATGGTGACTCTGAGATCATAATACAAGTTATCCTGGGCAAATCTAACCTTTCCTCTTCTCGATGTATTGGATGGTTTGAAAGAACGAAGAGGTTATGGTCTTTACTGGATTCTCCGCCCATGGTTCATATTTATAGAGAAGAGAATAATACTAAGGCTGACAGATTGTATAAAGCTGGCGTTCAGATGGATTATGGTTTTATGCAGATTTCTCACATTTTGAATGGCAGGGTGGTTTGGGCAGATAAACTGCCCATCCCATGATTATTTTGTTTTTTCTCACAGGCCTGTGTTTGGTTCTGTATTTGGACTCACTACAAGCGAGCCAGAGATATCTCGGATGTTATCCTCCTTCCGCAGGCCAGTTCATTATATCTTTCTTTTTCAGGTCCAAGCGAGCCAGTTATTGGATGTTTTATTATTAACAAGCGAGGCTGATCCCCGATGATTCATAAACTGCAATCGCGGCTGTTACAAGCCAGTTTTTCCTATCCCTCATGTCTGAACATCTCCTATCCTTTTCTACAGTTTGGTGGCCTTTGTATCTTCGGATTCGGGTCTAGATACAGTTTTTCTCTGCATCCTTGTAGTCATTCTATGTTGCTAATTTGTATAGTTTTAAGGAGCCTGCTTTCTGATATAATTTGTGGATTCATGATTATCCATTTGTCTTTGTTGGTTACTCTTTACTGGAGTTTATAGGGCCTTAAACGCTGTATAAGTCTGCATCGTCTATGCTCTTTATTCCATTGATACAGTGATGCCATGCTAAGTAGCATAATGTATATCATATACTATTTTGCATATTTTAATATATAGAGCAGCGTTTTTTTCCTTCTGAAAAAAAAGAAAGAAACGAAACAGGAAGCTGCCCCCTGGGCCTTTCCCGTTGCCCATCATCGGAAATATGCTGCACATACTCGGAGGGCTTCCGCACCAAGCACTGGCAGCTCTTTCTCTCAAATTCGGGCCTCTCATGTCTTTCTACTTCGGCTCTGCTCTTACCTTAGTCGTCTCTTCGCCTGAGATGGCCACGGAGTTTCTCAAGACCCATGATCTGCTTTTTGCCAGCAGACCTCCATCAATTTCAAGTAATTGCTTGTTGTATAATTGTTCGGACGTGGGCGTTGTTCCGTATGGGCCTTACTGGAGGCAAATGCGTAAGATCTGTGTTTTACAAATGCTGAGCTCCAAACGATTGGATTACTTCCGTTTTATAAGAGAAGAGGAAGTCTCTGCTATGATTCGCTCTGTTATTAATAATTCAGATTCAGACCATCCAGTAAACATTGGCCAAACTGTGTCGACCCTTACCGGCGATATAATCTGCGGGATGACTTTCGGTAGAAAGTATTCTGACCGCGACTTCATTGGCAATAAAGGAGTCAAAGCAATGATCAAGGAAACTTTTATATATAATTATAGTTATATATAAAGGAGAAAAAGTTATATGAGTGAGCGTTTTTCCTTTGTCGACTACTCTGCATAAGTTTAAAATATAATTTTTAATTAAAATACAATTTTGTAATCCATTTTATATCATATATCATAATACACAATGAGAGATGGAATCTGACTTTATTTTAATATAATTTAATTAAAATAAAAATATTATGATAAAAAAATGTTTATATAAATGTTTGTTTTTTTAATTTAATATATTTTTGCGATTTTTATTCATAAAACAAAACAAAAAATCAAGTCAGAAAAATTTATAACTTTTAACCTCAACATCCTCATAAAAAACTAGAACATGAAAATGTTTCACAATATATATATCAACATCGAGATCCAGCAAATAATTTATATTGACATCGCCGGGTGGGTCATGTAAACACAACAAACGGACAAACTACCATGGACGAACTAATAATACTTTCAAGAATTATTGTGAAATTTTCTATTAATAACTTAACATTTTCATATTCAAGTCACAATGTCACATAAATGAGAAACATGGCTTTCCGTTGAATCCTATATATACACGCAAAACACAATAATTCCGTAGTTCGGAATTAAAGTGAACCTAATAAACTAAGATGAAGCCCCCAATTCAAAAAAGTGAATACGTTCAAATTAGGGTGAATACAAATGTGTGTAAGATCAAGGCTGACCCATTTCAATGTGTTGGTGAAAAGTGTATGACCCATTTCAAACTGCAATCTATATGTATTGAGAGTTTTTGTTTAGAATTGATGTGATAAGGAACATATGTAGAACTATTTATATTTATGAAGGGTAAGTTTAGAAATTTGTCATATTAATATTATCATGACATTATACACACAATTGTCATATTAATATTATTATGATATTATTATATATGGTATACATATAATTTTATAGTGTTTGAAATGTATTATTATCTCTATTACATGTATAGATAACACATTCAAAATTAAGTTTAACCATCAATTATTTTTCAGTTTAGTTAAAGATAAGATTATGTTTTTTAAAGTTAACATCAAAATGTTTTTATTTATTTTTTTAATAATTTTATTTTATTTTTCATGTATTTTATTTTATTATGTAATGATTTAGTTTACTTAATGTTTTATAGTGAAATCAAATAATTTTTTTTAATTATAACTTTTATTAGTATAAATTTATATAGCTCTTGTTATATAACTATTGTGATAAACAAATAAGTTATATTACATTAAATTACAATTATTAAAACCTTTAAAGTTATCTAAATACATTCTTTACACACACATATATATATATATAGCATGCATGTATATCTTCGATTCACCTGATCTAACAATGTACTAAAGTTAAATACTGAATCGCTTTTACAAATATTTTGTGGAATTAAAAACAACGGAACTACCAATCACATGAAGAAAAGAAGAATACATCAAAACGACAACACCATATATTCGAGGAGAAAGCTTACTGCTCAAAACCCCTCTATCATATATTTTATATTCCACAAGGAATCATGAAACAATTACATACAAAACTCTTCTCACAAGAGCCCTCAGTAAATCAGCTAATTGTCTCACACTGTCATACAAAAATTGGTAAGTTCCTTAGCTAATTTAATGTCTCCAAACAACCTCCCTTGCTCACACAGTTCCTGATGAATGCAATCCTTAATCACAAAGAATTTCAGCCTTCCTCAACTGCGCTAAGTATCATGGGCATCAGCTAATATCACAACTCATAGACACGCTTCCCTTTCACCTAGATCTCAACTAGGTCTCCATCGCATCTGACATGCATGCAGTTAATAATAGTAAAAAAATCAGTTGCATGTAAGATCAGTAAAAGTGAATTAATTAATATTTAATTCACTTGATTTCATGTATTAACTCATTTACAACTTGCACAACTCATGCACCACTGCACTTCCAACTATGTTACAACTAGAATCACTTAGTTACAACTCAAGTCAACTGCATGTCGCACCAACCAACCACTTAGCTCCAAATTCACTTAGCTAACTGATTTTCCACTTCAGTTAACTATCTTCAAGTCCACATTGAGAATAGATTACAGTTTAATGTCCATCTAAATTAAGGGATAATAAAAATAGACATGCACCTAAAAATAGCCTGTGTGGGCCCCACCTTAGTGTAGGTGCTTAATTTTCACTAGGACCATGGATGTTGTTTTCAGATTCTAATTTCACTGTTTCCTGTTGCAAACTTCAAATATATATATATATATATATATATATATGAACTAACTTCAAGAATTGATGTCCCTATGAAGCAAAAAAAAGGATTAAATCCTCAGTGAACCCATTTGAATAATTTGCGGTTTGTATTTGTCTTCAATTTGAATTTTGCTGGTAAATTTAAATGAGCGAAGTTTAAATAGGATTAAACTCTAGTTGAATCCACTTAAAATCTTAAGAGATAACCATACCACCAATAAAATGTTGGGGTTGCATAAAAAATCACTTTTCTAGAGACTATCCACAAAATCTAACAAGCAAAAAGAGAATGTTGAATAGTGAATAACTTGTAGCAAGCTTCAAACATTAATGACATTATTTGTAATGTTCCAAAAATCAATACAACATTAAAAGATAACATTTTCTGAATATAGTGTTTTGAATATTAATATACTTTACATCTATCTTAAGTTACATTTCCACTTATACAATTGAAAAGTGTGAATTTATGAGAAAAAAACAAAACAAATCTTGATTAGTACAACTAACTACTAAAACAAAAATAATAATAATAAAAAATTGTTTATTGAATTTGAATGGAATCAACATTCAGAAAAAGATTTCAAATAAAAAATTATAAATATAAAAATTCTGAAAAAAATATGTTAAATCCATGAACATTAAATAATTCAATTAAATATATAACAATGGGAAAGAAACGTATTTTTTGATGGGGAAATGAAATTTGTAAATTCATTACAAAAGAATTAAGAAATAAAACAATAATAACAACTTTTATTATTAGTCACTTATAATATTCATAATCATGTGTCGAAATATGTAGTAATGATTTCACAATGAGGTTCAAAGTTTTTAGCGCGAGAGTGGGTGTTGAGATTCAAATTACCTTAAGAGAAGCTCTCTTATTAAATTAATAATAATAATTACAATTAAAAAAAATTAATAATAAAATTGTTTTTTTAAGAAAAAACATTATATTGGGGATGAGTTGTACATTATAATTAAAAATAAGATAATTATTTCAACTTATTAGCTTTGCATGTGAAAAAGTCTTCAAAATTTTTGAATTAAAAGAAAATTAATAAATTCAATTTTATTTGAATTGTTTACATTATATTGATGTATTTTTATATTAAAAGGCAAGTTGATTCTAATCTTACACATCATTATAGTTGAAAAGTATCAAATTAAGACAATCACATTATTAAATAGTGTGGTTGAAATGTCCATAGAATGTATATCGAAATTATAAATGTGGTTGATATAAGCTTATAAATATATATCAATATTAATAAACTTAATATTATAATCTGTAATATTATAAAAATTGATATTTTAAATTTAATATTATAAAATCTAATACTTTAAACCTAATATTAAACCCTAATATTTTACACATAATATTAAGCCCAAATTTAGAGCCTCATTCAACCCTCATACATGTAGCATCTCTCTCTACTTTTATTGGACCATCTCGAAACAATTTATCTTTGTTTTTAAATAAATTAAATAATTTTTTTTCCAAGGAAAATAAATCTTTATTCATATTTGAATAATGGACCGACCCTCAAGGTGTTTTACATTGCTCCTTGAACTGTATCATTTTTTACCTCATAAGATTGTCTGTGAAAAAATCTTTACAAAAAAACTAATCAAAACCCCGATGTGTAAGTATGTCGGAAGCCAAAAAAAAACATCCGCTTGAACAATAACTTACATAAACATATAAATGAACAATTAAAATTTATTAAAAATAAATTTAAACGATATAAACTTAAAATATGAAGAGTTTACTAACACTCAAAAAAGAGATATGGGAAATAAATAATATATGGTAAATAGGTAAAAATATAAATAAACTATAGGTATGGTAAATAAATAAAACCTCTTTTTATATTACTCAGAAGGTATGGTAAATAAATAAAAATATAAATAAACTAGAGGTATGGTAAATAAATAAAACCGATTTTTATATTTCCTCAATAAACCACTTTATATTTACAAAAACTCAAAAACAGGTTTTATTTAGGTGAAGCCTATGGGAAAAATTATTATTAATACCATGGGCCAAATACCATGGGACAAATTATTAATAATACCATGGGGAAATACCATGGGCCAAATAATATATTTATAAAATAGGTATGGTAAATAAGTAAATATAAAAGAGTTATAAAGAGGTAAGGTAAATAAATAAAAATATATCAAATACTATTAGAAATCAAGATCTAATTATATATGAAGTATAAGGGTCAAATACCATGGACCGAATTATTATTAATACCATGCCAAAAAAAACATTATTAACCCTAACATTAATATTAAAATATTAATATTATTAAATTTAATATGTTTAGATTAATACAATATTAAATTTATTATATTGTAATATATATCAATATATCATGAGATATGATAGAGGTGGAGAAATAGGGGGAGTGACAAGGGAGATATGGAGATAAATTGAAGGAGAAGGAAGAAGAGGAATGAAGAGAGAGAGAGAGAGAGTGAGAAGAGTGAGATAGTTAGAGAAGGGTAAGAGAGGGAGAGGGAGACATAAATATGGAGGTGGGAGAGAGATAAGGAGAGAGGGAGGGAGAAGGAGAGAGGATTGGAGGGTAAAGAGTGAGAGAGAGAGAAATAAGGGGGAAGGGAGAGGGAGGTAGGAGAGAAAGGGAGAGAGAGAAAGGATGAGAGGAGGAGGAGAGAAGGAGGGATAGAGAGATGGAGTTGGAGGCAGAGCGAGGAAAGGAAGAAGAAATACATAGAGAGGGAATGACAAGGGAGAGATGGAGAGAGAGTGTGTATGATTATGGGTGGGATAAAGATACATAGGAGTGATGGAGACAAGGGGGGAGAGAAGGATAAAGGGATAGAAATAGTAAGATAGTTGGAGAGTGAGATAGAGTGATGGGGGAAGAGAGAGGATTGGAGGACAGAGACAGAGAGAGAGAGAGAAAGAGAGCTGGGGGGTCAAATAGAAGGAGGTGAGAGAGGAATGATGAAAGAGAGGAAGAGAGTGATGGGGGAAGAGAGGATTGTAGGAGAGAGAGAGAGGTAGAGACGAGGGAAGATAAAGGGAGGTAGGAGATAAAGGGAGAGAGAGGAAGGAAAAGAGAGGGGACTTGAAAGAGAGGAGGAGAGAAGGAGGGATAGAAATATGGATTTGGAAGGGGAGAGAGGGAGGGATTGAGAGATGGAGAGAGAAAGAGAGATGGGGGGAAGAGAAAGGGAGAGAGAGGAAGGAAAGGAGGGGGGACTTGAAAGAGAGTAGGAGAGAGGGGAGGAGAGAGGGAGGGATAGAAATTTGGATTTGGAGGGGAGAGAGGGAGGGATTGAGAGATGGAGCTGGGTGAGGAGAGAGGGAGGGAAGAATAAATACATAGAGAGTGAGTAGTGGAGAGAGAGGGGGAGTGACAAGGTAGAGATGAAGAGGGAGTGTGTATGTTTTGGGGTGAGATAAAGAGACAAATAAGGAGATATGGAGAGAAGGGGGGAGAGAAGGAGAGACAGAGGCATATGGTAACAAAGTTGGAAGGTGAAGATAGAGAGAGAGAGGAGAGGGGGGAAAAAAAGGAAGAGAGAGAGTGAAGAGAGGTAGGGAAAGAGATATGAATATGGAGAGGGAGAGAGGGGGAGGTAAGAATAAAGACATAGAGGGTGAAAGGTGGAGAGAGAGAGAGGGAGTGATAAAGAAGATGGAGAGAGAGGGAGAAAGGGTAGGAGGAAGGAAGAGAGATAGAAGCAAGAGAGAGAGAGAGGGAGAGAGAGAGAGAGAGAGAGAGAGAGGAGGAGGAGGAGGAGGGAGTGATAGATAGATAGATAGATTGGAGAAAGAGAGTTTATGTTTTGGAGTTGATATAGAGAGATAGAGTGATATATAGATATAGATGTAAGGTGAAGAGAAAAAAATATAGATGGAGAGAAGGAGGGAGGGACAAGGAAATTGATAGATATGTAGTGAGAGAGAGTGTGTGTATGGTGGGGTGAGATAAAGAGAAAAAGAAGGAGATATGGATGGATATATAGATATATATGGGGGAGATAGGGAAGAATTTTTCTTGCAGTAGATGCATTGATTTCAATGTAGATGGTGATTTCTAATCCTATTTGATTTCTTGCACTAGATGAATTGATTTTGGTGTAGATTTGGATTTCTAATGATATTTGATTACTTACACTAGATGGATTGATTTTAATGTAGATGATTTCTAATCCTATTTGATTGCTTGCACTAAATGCATTAATTTCAGTGTAGATGATGATTTCTAATCCTATTTGATTGATTTCACTAGATGCATTAATTTTAATGTAGATTTTGATTTTTGGTTATATTTTATTTCTTTCACTAGATGAATTGATTTCAATGTAGATTATTTTTAATCCTATTTGATTTCTTGCATTGAATGGATTGATTTCAATGTAGATGGTGATTTCTAATCCTATTTGATTGCTTTCACTAAATGCCTTGATTTCAATGTAGATGGTGATTTCTAATATTATTTGATTGCTTGCACTAGATGCATTAATTTCAATGTAGATGTTGATTTATAATTATATTTGATTACTTGCACTGAATGCATTGATTTAAATGTAGATGATTTAACTAAATGCATTGATTTAAATGTAGATGATTTATAATCCTATTTGATTCCTTGCACTAAATACATTTATTTCAGTGTAGATGGTGATTTCTAATCCTATTTGATTGCATGCACTAGATGCATTGATTTCAGTGTAGATGCTGGCTTTAAATCCTATTTTCCTACTAGCACTAGACTCATTTATTTGAGTGTAGATGTTGATTTCTAATCATATTTCATTACTTGCATTATATGCATTGATTTTAGTGTAGATGTTGTTTTCTATTATTATTTGATTTCTTGCATTAGTTGCATTGATTTCAATGTATATGTTGATGTCTAATTTGATGTATGATGGTACATTAATTTTAAATTCATTGGATTAATAGTGTGTGTGCAATGATTTCAGTGTAAGCACAAAAACTTATTGACAATGTACATTGATTTTTGTGTTATAGTAATTCAGCTTATTAATATTGGAGAGCAAGAGAGACAAGGTATGATGTTTACTACAACAGCTTGAGCTAAATATTTAAATGGTTTACAATTCCAACTGTCCTTTTCAAATAATCAATATGAAAATATGACAAAACTAACACGGGTGAAAATAAGAATAGTAGAAGAAAATAGTTTAAAATCGATCATAATGAAGACTTCGTAATTGACTACATTATTATTATTCATAGTTTCTATCATTCAATATTATTACATTGTCACTTTGCGTTCAAAATTTTATTTTATTACATCATTAAAGTTATTTTACAATATTTATCATCTCAACAAACTGAAGTAACTAATCAAATTTAAAATTAAAATGACTCAATGAATCTCAGACATATTTAACATATTTAAAATGGTTATGTTAATATTAGATGTATTTACATATTATTGATAAAAGTAAGCATGTGTTCCTCATATTATCGATAGATTTTCCTTGGTCGCACACGACTGAAATCAACCAATATCCATCTTAACTCTGGATCTATCAAGCGCCGAGAGGGATCAAATCTCTCGAGGTGAAAACCTTTCCTCAAGTTTTACACTCAAAAAAGAGGTTTTCACCTCGAGAGATTTGATCCCTCTCGACGCTTGATAGATCCGGAATTAAGATGGATCTAGGATGGTATTTGAATAATGGACCGACCCTTAAGGTGTTTTACATTTCTCCTTGAACTATATCATTTTGGACCTCATAAGATTGTCAGTGAAAAAATATTTACAAAAAAACTAATCAAAACCACAAAATTGTGTATGAACGGAACATGTTTCTGTTCTTCTTTGGATCGTCATAATCTCTCAAAACTATACCAGGATTACTTCCTCTTCAGAAGAGGAGGCATCGATTATTATCAAACGTCTAGGCTATAAAGTCAAAGCTTGCTTTGATATGAAATTTTTCCCTTCATTCAGTTCTTTGTATACATGTTTGAAAGAAAGAGAGGAAAATTTGATGAAGAAATGTTGAATGGCTCGTAAGACTTCTTGTAAGTGAGGAACCGAAATATGTGATCGCTGAGAAGCCCAATTCACTACTACTTTTGAGTCACCAAAGCATTACAACTCTGTAATACCTCTGTTGTGTGCTACATATAAAACAACCCAAAGATTAGCCAATTGAGCTCTATTATTAGAACCATGACCAGGGGCAAATTTGATTAGTAACTTTTTTCCAAAGTTAAAATCCCCTAGAAAATTTGATTAGTAACAACAACAGATCTTTTTCAATAGTCTTGATATTGACCATTTTTTATTCATCAAATCCCCTAGGAGAGATTAATTCGAAAATTAGTTGCATTAGTTTTATAGTTGTTGATTTAAGAGAGACTCTACTATATTGGAAAATTGCTTGACTTCGACATAACCATAGCGACCAACATAGATATTTTGGAACTATCATCCGACATATCATGATTATGGAAAATTTGATCTTGATTAGAGGGTATTGAGATCACTAGTGAATGAACATCTCGTACCACTCCATTGGAATGGAATGAATTTGAAGTAGCGACTGAAGGGTCATTTTCCAAGTTTCTAAGGAGAAGGGGCATTGAAAGAAGATATTCTTGATATTTTCGTCTACCTTACCGCAAAGAACACATCTAGAAGGGCCTTGAATGTTCCTCTTTCTAAGGTTTTTCGTTGTTAATATTTTCTTGTGCACCATTTCCCAACAGAAAGTATTGACCTTTGGAAGGTCGTCCCTAGTCCATGTCTTCTCCCATAACCTTGAATGAGGAGGGGAAGTAAGGCTTTAATGGAGTAGAGAATTTCTCTCCTTCACTGTATAGTACTTATTTTTTCCTCCAAACCATAGAATGATATCAAGCGCGTGCACAACCACATTATATATGTGGTTTATATATGCCTATAGGTATATGTCACTATTAATAAAACTAATATTATAAACCTTATATTTTAAACCTAATATTATAAAATCAAATACTTTAAAACTAATATTAAAATTTAATATTTTAAACCTAATATTAAACCTCAATTTATAGTTTCATTCAACCCCATATATATATATATATATATATATATATATATATATATATATATATATATATATATATATATATATATTAGTTCTATCTACTTTTCTTTCTTGAACTATTTGGAAACAAATTCTCTTTGTTTTTAAATAAATAAAATAATTACAATTGTTACCATTTTAGATTATTTTGTTGATTAATATTAATCTTAAAATTCATCATAATTAAGAGCAACCAATAATTTCATTTAATTTGGTTTTCATATTGTTTTTCTAGACAAGTTTTGGAATATTATTAAGCATTATGCATGTTTGATTAAGAATTAATTTTAAAGGTTCTTTATTCTTCAATATTTGATAGGAGTGAAAATCTAGCATTTACAACAACCAACAAACAAACAACAAGTGGACTAGTCATTCCATGATAACATGGTTTTTCTTAGACAATACTAATGACACTTAGTAGTGACCAATCATATTTGTCCATACTACTAATTTACTTTTGGAGTGTAATTTAAAATTGTTTATGCTCCATTAAGAATTAAACTTAATATTTCATTATTTTCAGGTATTTGATAGGAATGAAAGTCTACATGTTTCCACCAGCAACTCAAGTTACTCCAAGAGCACATGGTTTTTCTTAAATAACAGTGTTGACTCTTAGTAGTGGTGAATCATGACTATACATTATTAATTTAAGTTTCATAGTATAATTTAAAATTGTCTATATTTGATTAAGAATAAATCTAAATGGTTAAACATTTTTAAGTATATGATAAGAGTGACAGTCTATCTTTTAGAAATTTTTTCTTAAATAATAATATTGACTCTTTGGCCAATCATAACTATCCATACTACTAATTTAAGTTTTGAAATATAATTTAAAACTATATATGTTTAATTAAGAATTAATATTAATGGTTCAACATTCTTAGATATTTGATAAGAGTTAAAGTCTACCATTTGCAAATCACCAACTAATTATTCCACTATAAAGTTTAACTAATATTATAAAACCTTATATTTTAAACGTAATATTATAAAATCAAATACTTTAAAACTAGTATTAAACTTTAATATTTTAAACCTTAATTTATAGTTTCATTCAACCCTCATAGATATATATAGTAGTTCTATCTACTTTTCTTACTTGAACCACTTGGAAACAAATTCTCTTTGTTTTTAAATAAATGAAATAATTACAATTGTCACCATTTTAGATTATTTTGTTGATTAATTTTAATCTTAAAATTCATCATAATTAAGAGCAACCAATAATTTCATTTAATTTGGTTTTCATACTTTTTTCTAGACAAGTTTTGGAATATTATTAAACATTGAGCATGTTTGATTAAAAATTCTTTATTCTTCAATATTTGATAGGAGTGAAAGTCTACCATTTACAACAACCAACAAACAAACAACAAGTGGACTAGTCATTCCATGATAACATGGTTTTTCTTAGACAATATTGATGACACTTAGCAGTGACCAATCATATTTGTCCATACTACTAATTTACTTTTGGAGTGTAATGTAAAATTGTTTATGCCCCATTAAAAATTAAACTTAATATTTCATTAATTTTAGGTATTTGATAGGAATGAAGGTCTACTAGTTACAAACCACAAGGAACTCAAGTTACTCGAAGAGCACATAATTTTTCTAAACTTCACAGTATAATTTAAAATGGTTTATATTTAATTAAGAATTATTCCAAATATTTAAACATTTTTAAGTATTTGATAGGGTGAAAATCTATCCTTTACAATTTGTTGACTCTTAATAGTGGTCAATCATAACTGTCTATACTATTAATTTAAGTTTTAGAATATAATTTAAAACTGTATATATTTAATTAAAAATTAATATTAATTTAAGTTTTAGAATATAATTTAAAACTGTGTATATTTAATTAAAAATTAATATTAATGGTTCACCATTCTTAGATATTTGATAAGAGTGAAAGTCAAACTCTTACCAATTACCAACTAATTATTCCAAAATGATTTTTCTTTAATAACAATTTTCACTCCTTGTAGCAGCCAATCATAACTATCCACACAACTTAATAGACACCAATAGACACCTGCCAAAGTAATAGACACCAGGAGGATTTGCCATCTAAGTCACCGACCCCCTTATATGTGTATGTGTTTGTGCTGTGCGAGACCAGAGGAAAGGGCGGAGCTGTTGATATCGTAGTATTGTGGGTAAGAAAGAATGGAGAAAGAGTTTGGGATATGCGATTCCATTTCCGGACTACGTTGAGTTCTGTCTGAAACTCACTACGGCGCTGCTTGCTTTGGTGCTGTCATGGAGGTTCTTTGTCAGGGTAAGAAACAGGAAGCTGCCCCTACAAGACGAGTTGCTAGAGAAAGTAATAGAGGAAGACGTTGCCCAGAATGACCCCAATGTCACGCCAGATCTGGTATATGTTTTGCTTGCAGCCTCTGTCCATAAAGATATGGAGCTCCAAATTACACGAGACAATATAAAGGCGGTCCTCTATGTATGTAAAAAATGGAGCATCATTTCTATTTTTGCTTTCAAATAAATTATTGAAATCTAAATGTCTAGTCGATCCGGAGAGATTCATGCAAGTTGACTTCCTGGATGAAAAAATTAAGAACTTTGAGTGGATGCCATTCGGTGGATGCAGGAGACGATGCCCGGGAGAGCTGCTAGGAATGCTGCTTGTAGAGTTTGCAGTGGGGCAGCTAGTGCACTGCTTCGACTGGAGGCTTCCTGATGAGATGATTGGGGGAGGAATTGGATGTCTCAAAAGTTTAGTGGAATCACCGTGGCCAGGGCAGATGAACTCGTGGCTGTTCCGACTTCCCGCTTGGTACTTTAATCAGATGCACATGGGTGCGATGAAATAATCAGATGGGAAAATCAGATGCACATGGGTGCGATGAAATAATTGACCACGCCCATAATCCGTCAATAATCGACAATGCCCATGATCAGTCTGATTGTCAAATATTGGGAGAATCGTAATTCTCTATAAAACCACCTGCAATCTCTATACAACCACCTGCTTCGAAAAAAATAAACATAAGGCATAGAACTATTTTTTTGATGGTGTTGTAGATTTTCCTAACAAATAATGGAAATTTCAGCAATATTTATTTTAAATAACTTCAATAAAACCATAGCCTATAGAGCTATTGAAATATAAAAAAAATAAAAAATTATGGTGCTTTAGATTTTCATACAGAATAATGAAATTCCTACAATACTTCTTTAAAATTTGATAGAAATTATTGGAAATCCCATTTATAACAATCAATCTTTAAGATTTTGCATAGTGTTAATCCATTTCCAAGCATTCATACTCTTACGCTTTTTTAAAGCATTCATACTCGTATGTTTTTTCAAAAAAAATGGCTGAGGCAAAAAGAAATGGCTATGCAAATTTGACTTTCAGCCGACAACGCCATCTTTTTTGGTATTTTTTTCTGCAATGAAAACTAGGTAATATTGGTCTGTCCTTTCTGCTTTCTCCGAGTAAAATGGCAATGGTCGATTCTTTCTGTTTTTTTTTATTGAGAAATATTTGCATGGGTTTTAAAGAATGAAAATTGGGTATTTGACTTAATTATAATTATATGATTATAATTATTATATATAAAAGGAGGAAAAGTGATATGAGTGAGCGTTTTTTCTTTGTCGACTACTGTGCATAAGTTTAAAATATAACTTTTAATTAAAATACAATTTTGTAATCCATTTTATATCATATATAATAATACACAATTAAGGATGGAATCTGAATTTATTTTAATATAATTTAATTAAAATAAAAATATGATAATAAAAAAATGTTTATATAAATGTTTCGGTTTTTTTTTACTTAACAGATTTTTGCGTTTTTATTGGTAAAACAAAAACAAAAAACCAGTCAGAAAAATTTATAACTTTTAACCTCAACCTCCTCATTAAAAAACTAGAACATGAAAATTGTTGAATTTTTAAATTCAACTCCTCCTTTGCATAAAGGAGAAAGAGGTATAGCAGAGTTGTTATATTTTTTAGTATTTTTGGTTAATGGTTGAGTGCACATCACTTTGCATTTAACAATGATTTAAATGAAGCTTGCAAAGTTATTTTTTTGTATTGATGGTCATAGCCATTGTTCGGCGCCTCAGTTAATTTTTCGTGGTTTTGACCACGCAACAGACAGTTCAAAAGATTGTCTAATCGCGCCTTAAAAACCTACCAACCAACCAACGGAAATTTTTGACTTACGCGCCAATTTTGATTTGAATAGGGCCACGTCACGGTGGTCCCCACTAGCCAGCACAGTGGAGGCGAGCACCACCGCTAGCCAATGAAAAAGCTATCGCGCTCGTTTAGAGCTCATTCACCTTTGAATGGAGTTGGTCCCACTGCTAGCATAGTAGAGGATGCATGGACCAATCAGCGCTTATTGCGCAGAAATTGCGATGATGTCACTAAACTAAAATGGTATGCGATAATTCTATCAAATCCGGTTTATGTTTTGTTTGAGTTTCGACGGGTCCGAGCATCGACCAATCAGAGGCCGATCGCGTGGATTTGGGCCCCGCTGACGTCAGGCCATTTTGGTATGTGAAAAGGACTTTCAATACGGTTTAATTGTTGTTTGAAGTCCGGGTCTAAGGTTTATAAACTTTGGATATAGTTTCATGTTATGGAGGATGGTATAAGGTTTCCAAACCTTATAATAATGTTTATTTATGCTATATTTTAAACGCCAAGAATGAAAGTATTTTCGACTTTGGAACACACACACATATATATATATATTCGACTAATATATATATTATAAACTTTTTCAAAGTTTATAATATATATTCCAATAGTTTTGTTTTTAATTTTTTTTTGAAATGATGTGCCATATAAAAGAAAAGGCCTATAGGTTGTAAGAGAGACAGTATGCGAAAAGAAAAAAGGGACTATGTATATTGTTTTACTGTGTGCCCGAAGACAAAAACAGAGTGAAGAAAGAACAGAGCATTTTATAAGCACTGTGCATGCAATTTTTTTTTTGTGAGAGAGAGAGAGAGAGAGAGAGTTTTGAAGGACACTGTGTGTTGCAGCAGTTCCACATCTTTGTAAATCCCTCTGATAGAGGAAGAACCATTTTGTAACAGATTTTTATTTTAATGAAACAAAACCAGTTTGTGAATCTCTGTCCAGCAAAGATAAAAAAAAAATTATTGTGTTCTCTGTGTTAAGAGGAGAATTTTTTTTATTCTCCATGAGTGTTCTGGAATACTCAGAAATTCTAATATGGTATCAGAGCTAGTCCAGGCTCTTTGAAGGATTGTCAAAGAATCTGAAGGAAGGAGTTTTGTTGCAGCTTTTCTCCAATAGAGTGAAGGCTCGGCAAAGACCAGGTATTTACAAAACAAAGTTTTTGTTTTGTATTTAAAAAGTGTAGTCCAGAGAAGTTTTTTTGAAGACAAAGTCTGTCTCTTAAGCAGTGAGATAGCTTGTTTGAAACACAGTCAAGTTTTTATTGCATAGTTCAGTGTGCTAGCCATGGCAGGAGCCAACACAAGCATGAGTATTGGAAATACTCAACTCCCACAGTTTAATGGGAAGAAATATGACTATTGGACAATCACCATGAGAGCCTTGTTTGCTTCTCAAGATTTATGGGAGTTTGTTGAAGATGGTTTTGAAAAACCAGTAGATGAAAATGCTTTTAATGCCTTAACACAGGCAGAGAAGGATCTGTTGAAAAGCAATATGAAGAAGGACTCAAAAGCCCTCTTCTATCTCTATCAAGCAGTGCATGAAAGTGTGTTTCCAAGGATTGCAGCAGCTAAGAGATCCAAGGATGCATGGGATACCCTCCAGACTGCCTATCAAGGTATGGAGAAGGTGAAGACATCAAAACTACAATTGTTGAGGAGAGACTTTGAAACTCTCTGCATGAAAGATTCTGATAACATAGACTCATTCTTCACACATGTGATTGGGTTGGTTACCCAAATAAGGTCTCATGGAGAGACACTTGAAGAAAGAAGGATAGTGGAGAAAGTGTTGAGGAGCTTACCCTCAAGGTTTTATGTTATAGTCACAACCATTGAAGAGACAAATGATCTCTCAAAGTTTACTGTTGATGAGCTTCATGCATCATTGATGACTCATGAACAAAGATTGGGTAGAACTACAAACTCATCTTTGGAGCATGCCTTCAAAACCCAAATGTCCTTTGGAAGAGGAAGAGGTCAAGGCAAAAGAAACTACAGAGGAAAAGGAAGAAGCAAAAGCCAAAACAGAGGAAGAAACAGCCCTGCAAATACTCAAGGAAGGGGCAGCAATCAAAATCAGAACCAAGGCCAAGGCAGCAGCCAGAAAGGTGGACAAAATCAAGCACATGGACAAAGGTATGATAAATCCCAAGTCCAATGTCATTACTGTAAGAAGTATGGTCATTATGCCAATGAATGTAGGAATAAATAGAGTGACATGGCTAATAGACCCAGTGCTAATTTTACTAAGGAAAATATCAGTCAAGAGAAGTTGTTTTTAGCATGTGATATGGGTGAGGAAAAGAATGAAGATATATGGTTTCTAGATTTAGGATGTAGAAACCATATGAATGGAAACATTTCCATGTTTTCCATGTTAGATGAACATGTAAAGTCTCAAGTAACATTGGGGATAGACAAGGTATCTATCATGGGAAAAGGCAGAGTAAGTGTTTTGACAAAGAAGAGAGAAGGAAGATCCATATCAGATGTTTACTATGTGCCTGGTATGAAGTGTAACCTCTTGAGCATTGGACAGCTCATTCAAAAGGGGTACAATGTTTTCTTTGAAGATGATGTATGCACCATCATAGATAAACCACCAAGAAAACAATGCATTACACAAGTGAAGATGACAAGGAACATAATGTTCCCTTTCAAGATGAGAGCAAATTTGAAAAAAGGAGTTGAAATGCAGCAGTAACACAAGAGACATTTCAAAGAGAAGAAAAAAATGAAAATTGGTTATGGCATTTGAGATTTGGACATCTCGACTTTAGAGGACTGAATTTGTTGCATAGGAAAGGAATGGTAAAGGGATTACCATTGATTGAGAAACCGGACAACCTATGTGAAAACTGCATCTTGAGAAAACAACACAGAGAAAACTTTCCATCAGGAAAGAGCATAAGGGAAAAGACACCCTTAGAAATTTTCCATTCAGATTTGTGTGGACCAATGCAAACACCATCACTAGAAAGCAACCATTATATACTGACTTTTATTGATGATTACACAAGAAAAACTTGGGTGTATTTCTTGAAATATAAAAGTGAAGTGTTTGAGAAATTATGCCACTTTAAGGCTTTTGTAAAGAAACAAAGTGGGAAGCATATTAAGGTATTAAAAACTAATAGAGGAGGTGAGTATATCTCAAAATAATTTCTGTGTTTTTCAGAGAAAATGGCATACACAAGAAATTTACAGCAAGGTACACACCGCAGCAAAATGGAGTTGCTGAAAGGAAAAATGGAACCATCATGGACATGGTAAGAAGTATGTTGAAGGCAAAACATTTGCCAAATGAATATTGGGTTGAAGTTGTACATTGTGCAACATATATGTTGAATAGATTCCCAACCAAAGCTATAATGAACGGAGTTCATGAAGAAGCATGGAGTGGCATAAAACAAACTGTCATCCACATGAGAGTTTTTGGTTGTGTGACTTATGCACACATTCCAGGTCAGCTGAGGAAGAAGTTGGACAGTAAGGGGGAGAAGTGCATATTTATTGGATATAATGAAGAATCAAAGACATATAGGTTGTATAACCCATCCACCAAGAAGTTTTTTATAAGAAGAGATGCGCAGTTCATTGAAGAAGAAGCATGGGATGGAAGCATTGAGAAAACAAAGAATATGAAGAGTTGTTTGTCTCATGATGATAATGAGGAAGAGATGGCTGAAATAAATCCCTCATTAACAGCGCCACCTCCACCAACACAAGGACAACAAGGGACACCACAAGCAGGTATGAGAACACCCTTGAGAAGTGATAACAGTGCTTCTCAAAGCACATCACAAGGAGCAGATTTGAGTGCTTCTACAAGCACAAGTACACCAAGTGAAAGAGGAACCAGATTCAGAAATTTGAATGATATTTATGAGCAAGAGACAGCAAATGAAGGTATGAACTCTTTATTTGCATTATATTGTTATGTAGATGATCCTATTCATTTTGAAGAAGCTATAAAAGATAAGAAATGGATAGATGCTATGGATGAAGAAATGAATGCCATAGAGAAAAATAAGACATGGGAATTGGTTGATCTCCCAAAAGGCAAAGAAGTGATTGGAGTATAATGGATCTACAAGACCAAAAGCAATGTTGAAGGTAAGATTGAAAGGCACAAGGCCAGACTTGTTGTCAAAGTCTACAAGCAGCAATAACACTGTTACCGATGAAATAGGTAACCTGACCTCAAAACGGGAACTCTAGCACAAAAACTCTCAAAAAACATGAAAAAACACCCAAAAAAAAAAAATGTGTCTTCCAGAATGCACTTGTTTTTTTTCGAAGGTCAAATTTCAACATTTTCTAAAATTATGCTAAAAACAAAATTGTTTGTTGAAAAAAGGATTGAAAAAACACCCCCCCCAAAAAAAAGTGTGTCTTCCAGAACGCACTTGTTTTTTTTTTAAGGTCAAATTTCAACATTTTCTAAAATTATGCTAAAAACAAAATTGTTTGTTGAAAAAAAGATTGAAAAAACACCCTCAATACAAAACCAGTTGATGCTGGAATAACAAAAAAAAAATTTGTGTCATAATTTTGACACTTGTAACAATGGAATTAAAGACAACATATTAGGACATTTTTTAAAATCGTAAATTTCTAACATTTTTGATAGATGATGTTAAATATAAACAAATACATGTCTGAAGGGCTTATAATTTTGAACAATTTTCATCCATGTTGTTAAACATAAAATATCTTGATTTTAAACAACCCCAAATTTGTAATTATTTTCAACCATAACCTTAAAGATAAAGGTAAATCTAAAGTTTTTCAATCTTAAGTGTTCAACATACTTGAACAATGAAATTATGGAGAAAATATAAGACTTAACAATTTAAAAAAATGAACAAGTAAATGAAAAAAATATCATTGCACAGAAACAAGTAAGAGTAATTTTAATTTTAAAGAATAAAAACTTATCTTTTTTCAAATCTTAGCATAAGACAAATTTAAATATAATTTCAACCAAAACCTAAAAATCAAGCATCAAAACAAAGTGTTTTGTTTCAATGACGCATATAATTATTAAAACTTTTAAAAGTATCTTATACCAAATAGTAACAATACATAATATCATGGTAATATCACTGCATAATCTAAAAATTCAACATTAGTTTCTATTTTCTATTTTACTTATAATTAAAATATCAACATTGGTACATTGAATATAACATAAATTATTTTTGTAATTCATTGTTACATTGCCGATATTCTAAAGAAATGAATTCTTCATAATTAAAACATATAATCCAACAAACATAGAAATGTCTCATAACTTCATGAAAAATGAGATGGAAGTCAAAATTTTTATTTCAAGTTACCATGCAAACATAAATTACATAAAAGTGTCTTAGATAGTTATTCAAAATCAGCCATAGGTTCTGGCACACCATCATAATCTACATCTTCAGATGAATGGCTCGATGCAAATGAAGATGATCCATATTCTTCTCTTTCATCAACTAGTGCTCCATCTGAGTCAACATGCATGCCCACCATTTCAGAGTTCAAAAGTCTTGTAGATCTACATCTACATTCTGCAGAGTCCCATCTCAACAGTAATTGTTCTGGTAGCAATTTCTTCAAAATATTTATGGTCTGCAACCGAAGAGTTCCTCTCTTTGTCAAATTGAAGTCATACACAAGTATGTCAACATCCTCCAATTTTAAGACATATGTGCGGCGACGATTTATATTTGTGCCCTTTCTTTTTCTCTTTCTGCCAATTCTTTTTCCACTACCATCTCTGGCTTGTACACACCATTGAAAGGGTGGGTACTTGTGGCATACCAATGTACATCAACAGCTGTAATCTCTTCATTTTCATTAATGACCTTTATAACATTGGCAATCCAGAATGGATAGCCAAGTGGATCTTCATCTGCTAACACTGCTATCATGCAACCCTCCTTAAGATCCTGCACAGAACCCCTGTAAAGGTCTTCCATGGCTTCACGTTGTGCACGTGATCTTCTAGAACCAATATAGATTTCTCTTTCCTCTACCTGTGGGAAATTAATAATAGCTTGAGGCTGTTGTTGTTCAACATTGTTTGTTTCTTGATGTTCATGTTAATTTGGCATATTTTGTGGCCAAAAAAAAGGAGTCTTCAAAAGCGTATCCTCATTTAATGATCTTGAAATCATATCACTTTGATTACTGAAAAAAGACTCCCACCAAACTGAATCAGCAACATCGAAGTATTCATATGTATCTCTAATACATCTTTTAATTTCCTCTAGACATTCAAAATAATTTATCTCTCTCTTCTGCCTTCGTGCATTATGGAGTTCGGAAACTGACTGTAATAACAATATCTTTGATGAAAACATTGGACGCTCTGGAATGAACTTCAAAATGCTAAACCTGATGATGGTCCCCATTCTTCAATAGTTGAATACTTCTTGCCCCATATAAGTGTTATCCCATCAATTTTTTTGATACGAAATTGATGCTGGAAGCTAATGTCGTTAAGTTTTTCAATGCATTTCTCTTCACCATGCGATCCAAAAATAAACCTTCGCATGTCAATAGTTTCTTCCAACACATGAAAAACAGGCTCTGGAATGTACGATTTCTTAATACATTCAATTAATGATGGCAGTCTCCCAACACCTTTCCTCCTCAATGTTACTGAAAAACGACTGAACATTTGATCAATATGATCATGAGTATGCCCAACAAGAAGGAAACCAACCTTTATCTTTTTTAAAATCCCCAATTCAACAAGCATGTTTAGATACCCAAAAAGAACTTGATTTTTGTTCTCACGACTTGTGTTGTCTAATTGTAAATACAAAACTTCAGGAAGAATCCTAGACCAATGAGTAACCACATCATGGATTATAGTTATGGTCAGAATTTCATCATTGTGAATATTTGGAGTTGTGAAGAAAACTCTTGGAAACATCTTCTCATTAAATACCATACAACCAACCAAGTGAAACTGAATGAAATTTTCCTCCTGTAATTTTTTTGGCGTGCGGACAAAATGTGGAAGAAGTGTTTTCTTTTGGTCCATTCCATCAATTATCAATCCCAGATATTTATTTGGATGATCATAACACTTCTTTCGTTGTTTATACAACTTTTGTCTTTCACTTGTTTGCTGATTGCGATGGTCTTGAAGTTCTTTGACAACGGAATCTGTACATAAAATAAAAGAAACATATGAATAAATATATTTTCATAGTTGATAAGTATCAAATTTTAAAAAACAATGTTTTGAACACATACCCCTTTCTGCCCCTTGACATTTATCTCTTTTTGCTTTAAGAGAAGCACATGTGCTGCAAATCCCCATCCTTGTCTTCTTAGGAATACGAACATTGTTGAATTCAATTTTCCATATCCTTGTAAAATAAGAATATGTAATAAAATTACCAATTCCTTCAACAGCTTCTGCATAATCTTTGTATAACATGAATATTTCTCGTCTCGAGAAATTATCCGGAATATGTATTGTGTCTTTATTTGGCATACACTCTCCATGATTTGAAAAGAATTCTTTCATCCATGTCTTAGCAGTATTTGCAAACGGCCCCACCTCCCGTTTATGACGTGCTTCTGAATAATATGTGGGATCCTTTTCCAATCTATCCTGGATTCTTGAAAAACGACAATTACCAATTGAATACAACATTTTGAACGCCTTTCTACAAAGCAATACATTCCCAATATGATAATCATAACCTGCTAGTGTAGATTGTATGCAACCCACTAAATATGAATTTTGCATGCTTTTATTCATTGACATATATGTTTTCCTTTTCTGCAAAGCAAAGTTGAAATCCATATTTTTCAAGCAATCCCTTCGATAACATGCACTTGAAATCAAATGAACGACAGAACTTTTTGTCGTGAGATATTTTGTCCTCGCCCTTGTATAACTGGAATGCTTTGGATTGATATGAAAAGGTCTACTCCTACTCCTAGTTGCAATATTTGCTTGCAACGGCTTCATCATTCCATCATCCTTTGTAAAAGTAGTTTCATCACCATTAGAAGGAATATTATCCTCACTATCATCATCCTCAACATAGTTAAGAAATTCATCAACATCATTGCGTGGAAAATTTTCTTTACCATCATCAGTTGAAGAAAACATTTCACAAGAATCATCGGCACTTTTGTAACCCCGACTCAAAAGAAATTCTTCACCATCTTGACCCATGCTTTCAAATTCTTCCCTGGGAGGATTCAATTCTTCATCACCATGAGTGTCTTTGAAATGGTCACTTGGAGAAAATGCAATATTCAGATCTGTGCCTTTAAAATTATCATTTGTAAGAAACTCTTTATCCTCCCCTTCCTCGGTGGCGCTTCCATAATCCTTGGGATTAGGCATAAGTGGAAGCTTTGAATTTTTATTCACTAGAATTTCTTCACCCTGCCCCTCCCCTTCCTCACTAAAGCTCTCATAGTCCTTAGGATTGGGAATAAGTGAATGCCTTGAATCTATATTTATTGGAAATTCTTCATCCCCCCCTTCATCAGTGATTAAATTATAATCGTTATGATTAGGATGAAGTGAAAATTTTAGCTTTGGAAATTCATCCCCGTCTTCATCAGTGGTGCTGGCATAATCTTTAGGATTAGGACGAAGTGGATATTTTGGCGCTGCAAATTCTTCATTCCCCTCTTCCTCAGTGGTGCTGACATAATCCTTAGGATTAGGACGAAGTGCATATTTTGACTTTGCAAATTCTTCATTCCCCTCTTCATCTGTGGTGCTGACATAATCCTTAGGATTAAGACGAAGTGGAAATTCTGACTCTGGAATTTTTTCGTCCCCCTCTTCATCAATGGTGCTTGCATAATCCTTAGGATTAGAACGGAGTGGAAATTTTGACGCTGTAAAATTTTCATTTCCCTCTTCATCAATGGTGTTGGCATAATCCTTAGGATTGGGACGAAGTGGATGTTTTGACTCTGAAACATTATCATTCCCATCTTTATCAGTGGTGCTCGCATAATCTTTATGATTAGGACGAATTTGATATTTTGACTCTCGAAATTTTACATTCCCCTTTTCATCAGTGCTGCTGGCATACTCCTCAGGATTACGACAGAGTGGATATTTTGACTCTACAGATTCTTCATTCCCCTCTTCATTTGTTGTTCTCATATAATCCTTAGGATTAAGCTGAAGTGGATATTCTTCATCTCCCTCTTCATCAATGATGTCCTCATAATCCTTGGGATTAGGACGAAGTGAAACTTTTAACTCTGCAATTTCTTCATCATGCCCTTCATCACTGTTGCTTTCATAATCCTTAGGATTAAGAGTAAGTGGTATAACTAGCGCTCGATTTTTTGACTCTCTATTCATGGTGAATGAACTCTCGTTATATTCATCACTCTGAATAGAGTTGTTGCGTGACGAAGATGTTGATGTTCTAGAAAGAAAAACTTCGTTATCAGAAGAAACCATGGCTTCCAACAAGAATAGGTTGAATGATACAAATTCCTCTCCCACTTACAATATATAGCTTAAAGACTGAAAATTTCCCTCCAAATTTTCCCTCCAAAAAATTCGCGAAAAAATTTCCCTCCAAAAATTCCCTCCATAAAAATTCGCGAAGAACTTTAACTATTTTAACTATAATGACTACATGTAAATATTTACAAAAATAACATGATGTAAATATTAACTATTTAAACTATAATTAACTACATGTACATATTTTAGATTTTAAAATTTAATCCCTTGATTTTAAATATTGATTACATATAAATATTAACTATGATAACTAAATACAAATATTAACTATTTTATCTATAATATTAAATATAATTAACTACATGTAAGTATTTCATATTTTAATTTTTAATTTGAGATTATATTTGAATTATTCAACATTCAGTACATGTAAATATTAAATAAAATATTAATTATGATAACTACATGCAAATAATAAGTATTTTAACTATAGTATGAACTATAATAAATTAAATGTAAATATTATTCAACATTCAGTACATGTAAATATTAAATAAAATATTAATTATGATAACTACATGCAAATAATAAGTATTTTAACTATAGTATGAGCTATAATAAATTAAATGTAAATATTTTAAATTTGAAATTTTAATCTCACATTCATTAAACCAATCAGACAATATACGCTATTTAAAAGGAATGATTGTTTCTATTCATCACATCACATCAAGTTTTATGGTATTTGTTAGAGCAAATTTCTGTAGGTGTTGCGTTGGCATTGGTAACTTCGTGGAGGTATTACATTGGCATTGGATGCTTTGTGTCGCTATTGGTAATTTTGTGGAGGTGTTGCATTGGCATTGGTAACTTTGTGAAGTCATTGCATTGGCATTGGAGGAATTGTGTTGCTATTCGTAATTTTGTGGAGGCGTTGTGTTAGCATTGGTGACAACAGCTTTTTGCATTTCAAAGGTTAGTTTTCCTTCTATTCTATCAATTTAGAGATGATTTTGGGAAAAATATGTTTTTTTATAGTTTTTTTGTGTTCAAAAACTATTTTTTTAAGGTTTTTAGGTTCAAAAACCTTGATTTTTTTATATTTTTTTAGTGAAGAAAATGCAAAAAAACACTGAATTTTTTAGGGTTTTCAGAACAAAAATTTAGATTTTTTTTTTTTATTTTCTAAGATTTATAGATTCATTTACACATAAAAATCCATAAAACGACCATACACATAAAAAAAAGTAATATTATAACATTTTTTATTCATATTTTTTTTTATCATAAATATATCAGTGATTTCATTATTTAAAATTTTTTTTATTTGAGAATTTTTTTATTTTATATTTTATTTTATTTTATTTTTTTAATTTTAAATATTTAATTTTTTTCTCTCTTTATTGTTTTCTTATTTTTTATATATATATATATATTTTAATTGTATTGTGATATAGTTTTTTTTTTTTTTTTTTAATTATATTATTATATTAAAACAAATGTTTTTTTTTTTAATAATTTATTATATTGTTTTTTTTTTTAATTATATGTTCTTTAAAAACCAAACATACATTAATATTTTTTTTTTTACGGTGCCGGGCCGGCCGGGCGGCGCCGCGGGGGCGGCCCAGCCCGCCTCCCGGCCCCCGCCGTGGCCGAGGGTGGATTAGCGGAGGACCGCCCGTTGGGTGCTGGGGCTGGCTGGGCGGCGCCACGGGGGCAGCCCAGCCACCTCCTAGCGCTTGAGGCCCGCACGTTGGGCGTCGGGGCCGGCCGGGCCGCCCCCGTGGCACCGTCCGGCCGGCCCCAGCGCCCAACGGGCAGGCCTCGAGCGGAGGCCCGCCTGTTGGCGCCGAGGCCAGTCGGGCGGTGCCAAGGGGCGGCCCAGGCCCCCTCCCAGCGCCCCCCGTGGCCGAGGGTCGATTCCCAGAATCGGCCCTAGGCCAAGGCGGGGCCGGGAGGCGGCTGGGCTGCCCCCGTGACGTTGCCCAGCCGGCCCGACACCGTAAAAAAAAAATGTTAATGTTTTTCTTAAATTTTTTTAATTTTTTTTTTTTAATTCTGCTATTTTGTTTTTTAAATTGTTTTTTTTTAATTTTTTTTAACAATTTTTTTTTTTTTTTTTGGTTTTTTTTTTAATTTTTTAATTTTGTTTTTTAAATTGTTTTTTTTTTAATTTGTGTTATCAATTTTTTCTTTTTATTTTGGTTTTTTTTTTTTATAATTTTGTTTTTTAATTTTTTTTAAATTTTTTTTTTTTTTTTTTTAATAATTTGTTTTAAGAAAACATTTTATAATTTTGATTTGTTTTAATTTTATTTTGTTCTTTAATTTTTTTTTAATAAAACAATCATAGAAACATTGTTATATATAAATATATAAAAAAAAAATTGTCATATAATATAATAAAAACATTATTAAATAATAATTGTTAAAAATTTCAAAATATAACAAATATATATATATATATATATATATAATATAATATAATAAATTTAAAAAAAAACATTTGTTTTAATATAACAATATAAATTAATTAAAAATATATATATAACAATACAATTAAAAAAATAAAAAATTATATAACATTATAATATTTGTTATAAATAGTTAGTAACTTTTTTGTTTTTTTTTAAATATTAAACACAAACTGAAGTTTAAAAATACTAGTTTATTTTTTTAAAATTATTTTATACAATTTAAACACATTTTTAAATTTTTTATAAAATGTATTCAAAACATATTATATAGATATATATACATATGATTTATAATATTTTGTTTTTACATGAAAATTTTTATAGTTAATTTTACTGCTTTAATTTCAAACTATTTAGTTTTAGAAATAAATTTTGTTTATTAAATTGATTTTATCCGCAATATTTTTTCATTAACTAATATATATATATATATATATATATATATCAGGAAAATGGCATCAAAAAATATTTCTGTGAATGTTTCTGCACCTACGGCAGCAGCTCCCAAATCTACAGCTGCAACTCGACGCACTATGGATACAACTCCCAAATCTAAAGTTGCAGCTGAACGCACTATGGACACTATTGGACGCAATAAGGATATTGTTGCACACACTAATAAAAGTCAAGCAAGTGGGGCACCAGATTCATTAAAGCTCATTTCTGATTGGAAGAACGCCGAGGAAATAGAAAAAACCGATTTCTCATGGTATCTTGAAGACAGTGAAACGGAGGTTGATATACACATCTATCTGGTTTGTGGTATGATTGACTTAAATGAGCAATATGAGGTGATGGGCAGAGTACGAGACATATGTATGGTCCCGAATACAAACACTATTTATGTTCTTGTAAGGGAGGCTCAGAAACGTGAGAAGGTTAGATTTCGTCTATCAATCGTCAAGTACGACACAGATGAAATAACTTCAAAATTTTCTGAAGAAATAGCAAACAACATTGCAAATAACATTGTAAGTATGCTTATTTTTATTTCCTCTATGCATTATTGTAAGGATGATTCAATTTTTTATAAATTATTGATCATTGACATGTTTTATTTTGCTTCATAGGATTTTGTTCCGAGTCTTTCAAACATGTTTGATGGTATTTATATGTTGGTGCCAAATGTTATGGATGTGATCAAAACTTTCCACAAAGACAAAGCAGAGGAAAGGAGATTGAAGCAAAGAGCAATAGCTCGTGACACTGCAACAGTACAAAGAGGGGATCAACCAAGTGTCACTAAGGTGGGTCAATCTAGTAAACTTAAACATGTTTCTTTTGAAGGTGTCAAACATGAAACAGAAAATTATGATAGAATTAGTGAGGAGAAGATGAGAACTATTGTGCAAAAGAAGAAAATAGATCAGACACCAAAAAGAGAAATTGCCAAAGATCTCTCTCTTGTACCTCATGAAGGAGAGCTTATTTATAAAGAAACTGATATGTTATCCAATAAGACTAGGAAATCAAATATTGGTGAACCTGTAAAGGTCGTGAGTAGCAGTGAAGAACAAATTGAAAGCTCTTACGGAAGCAGAGAAATCATAACACCAGGTGCTGAGTTAGAGGATGGCATTATTAAAACAAAACAAAATGCTATTCGACAAGAGTTGAGAAAGAATAAATTAATTCTTGGTGGCCAAACATTTGAACTTAATGTTAACCAATTTTATGGCTCAGATGAAGGGCAATCTCAATATCAAATTAGAAAGGCCCATCACCTACATGTACATAATCTGAAAACATTGTTCAGGTTCAATCCATATGCACATGTGGTGGATTATGTGGTTCTTGTCGATCCATGTCAAGTTCCCAACAAACAAGCATTTGACAAGGAAAAATGTTTTGATTATAAATATTATGTAATTGGAGGAAACCATTCAATAGAGGCTAAAAGACAATTGATTGCAGAATATCCCAATAACTATCTTTTTCAAACAGTGAAATGCATCATTTACGTTGGCTTAACAGAAATGGAATCAAATTTATTGGCATGGGATCATAATGCAGATAATGAGTACAGAATGAAAATGACTTTCATCTAAAGGGTCAGATTTATTCATAATGAATTCATAGAAAAATGTAGTGGGGATAAGACAGAAGTTAGTGTAGCATTTTGAAAGGAATGTTTAATGGAAACAGGTTATCAAATTGATGAAAAAAAAGCAAAAGATGGAAAATTGAATACAAATCTCTTCAGAGGCACAGATAACATTTTTCAGTTGGCATTTAGAACTGGGGAGGTATGGGATTTTATTGATGAGATTTTTGATCGATGGGAGAATATTTCCATAAAAAATCAGAAAGTTAGAAAGAGTAAACCCATAATATGTACCAACAGTAAGGGGGGTCCTGAAATGAAGCAGCTTCCAGAGGATATGACTATTACACCTTGAAGAACAATGCAAGGTGTGAAGGATGATAAATTAGTCAAATCAGTATTAGCCCGTGTGAAGTCGAGTGAATTATCAATGGAAGAAATGTGTGCAGAATTTCAAAAGTAAGTTTCTTGAATTATTTCTTTCATTATAATTTTATTTTTAATAAAACATAATGATGTTGGTAGAATTTGTTATACATGTCAATATATTAACGTTTTTAACTTGATTTATTCAGTCAGAAAATTTATATGAAAATACAAGAACACATGGTTAAAATGTTGAATGAAGACAGTTGGGATGATGTTGTACGCAACTACCCAGAAGAAAGTTCTACATCAACACTAAAAGAGTTTTATATTGCATTCAATAAGGTATGTTGATTTATAAATTTATTTTATTCATATTTTAACTATTTTTATTTTATTACTTATACATATCTATATATATATATATATATTTATGTCATTAAAGATGTCGAAGAAGGATGGAAATGGAGTACCAGATACTTTCAAAAGCTTTATTGAAAAAATTAAGATGGAGAACATGAGAAGGAAGCGTCTTATGAATGTTGAACTAGATCCTACTTTTAATCATTACATTTGGAATGGGCTCGACAGTGTCCAATATCAAATAATACAAGGTGACTGTGAAGACATTGCATCACTAATACCTAAAAGGGAATATGGCCTAGTTATTGCAGATATTCCTCATGGTTTCAATTTCCCAGACATTGAATATGATAGAGAACTATATACTTATCAAGCTTTTAGTAAAGTGGTTACGGGTTTTCAAGAAGTGACAACATCACCACTTTGGCGATTTGTGACATTTCATTCAAACACACAGTTTCCAATGTTATTAACAAGCTTCAAGGGTAAAGCAAACTCAAGGATGCAACTTACATGGTAAGATTTTGAAATTGTATGTTTGATTCCTTCTAAAAAAATTTATTCATGTAAAATTTAATTGAACTTTTACTATGTTATGTAACAGACAAAAGTCAAATATTGTTTCTTCCGAAGATCAACCTATTATAAATGATTGTGAGTTCATCCATGTTGAATGTTGGACAAAAGAGGATAGCTATAAGCATATTATTATGAATCGAGTAGATGGGAAGAGTCATAGTCAAGTATTGGTTTATGATGCAGTTGTAAGAAAACTAACATATGAGGATAAAGATGCAAAAGGAGATATAGTTAACATTTATCAAAAACCACAAGTATTGATTAACTATCTTATAGATCTATGTTCAAATGAAGGAGAATGGGTTTTGGATTTATTCTCAGGTTCAGGTAAGTTTTAATATACAAATTTAAATTTAAATATTGTCTTTTTTACTTTTTATGTCTCCATAGTAATTTTCTTACTTATTTTTTTTGTGCTTGATTATTAGGTACAACACTAGCATGTTGCCTACAAAAAGGAAGAAATTGCATTGCCATTGAGAAAGATCCAGTTCAATGCAAATTTATTTAACAAAGAATTAATGCTCTTAAATTCCTTCCAGATGCGAAGCAAGAAGTTGGTTTGAGGAAAGGAGATTTTAATGAATCACGTGTGGCAAAAAAAGCAAAGGAACCTCAACCACCATTATATGGAATGATTGGAAATGGACACTTTGGAAGATTTGTTGACATGAAAGATCCATTAGAAGACGACGATGATCAAAATTAAGAAGAAAATGCTGCGGAAGAAGCCATCAATGTTGTTCTAGATGATGTTGAAGATGTATTAGTTGATATTGTTGATGATGTTTAAGTTATGCTTGCAAACAAAGCTTATTTTTCAGAACTACTAATCAGCTTTACTTGTAATGTTTAGACTTTGATATTTTATGAGAACAACCCCTTTTTTTTGCAAAAAACTTGTGATTGCTATTATTTTTTGACATAAAATTCAATAAAAATGTTGTTTTCTTAAGTTTTTTTGTTAAAATTTTCCCAAAAAATTAGTTTATTTAACATGTTTTTTTCAACAAAAACTCTGTAAAAGTGTATTTTTTGCATTGTATTTATATTGAAAAATTGTATTTTTTTGTCATATGGTTCAAAATATTGGTTTTTTAGCTATAATTTTTTGATGTGCATTGAAAAATTATTTAACAATACATAAACATGTGGAAAATATAAACTTTAGAATATTGACCTTTTTTCCATCTTTTATGTATGTGAAAAAGTGAAGATATCATTACAAGTTTTTATTTAAAAAAATATATATTTTTTTTATTTTTAAAACACAAGTACATAAATGCACTTAAAAATAAACATCTCACAGAAGAAGAAGACATTAAAAAATTTATAGTGTCAAAATCAATGCTATAAAAAAAACATTGGTGATGATACACCACCACTATTCAAAATCGACATAAAAAACACCACTTTAAAAAAAAAAAAATTATTAAAAAAAAAAGCAAAAAGAAAAAAAATTAAAGTGCCAAAAACATGCTCAAATTTTTTTTTTCTTGATTTTGCATCGCCACCTTTTCAAAATCAGGTGTTTTTCTTGATATTTCAAAAAGTAGGTAACATTGAGGTTACCTATTTCATCGGTAACATTGTTCAATAAGGAAGAGACTATGAGGAAAATTTTGCACCAGTTGCAAGAATGGAAACAGTGAGAGCAGTGTTGTCCATAACAGCACAACACAAGTAGAAGGTTTACCAAATTGATGTGAAATTAGCTTTCCTAAATGGAGTATTGATGGAAGAGGTTTATGTTGAACAACCTCTGGGCTATGAGAAAGCATGCCAAGAGCACAAAGTTTGCATATTGAAGAAATTTGTACATGGACTGAAACAAGCACCAAGGGCATGGTACAGTAGGATAGATTCCTCTCTACTGAAAAATGGGTTTGAAAAATGTGAAGGAGAACCCACATTATATATCAAGGAGAAAGATGGTAAGATGTTGATTGTTGTTTTATATGTTGATGATGTGATCTTTACAGATAATGATGCTTACCTCATTGAGAATTTTAAATCAGTCGTGAAGGATGATTTTGAGATGACTGATATGGGATTGCTGAAATAATTCTTAGGAATAGAAGTAGAGAAAAATGAAAATAAAATTTTATATCTCAAGCTAAATATGTAAATGAAGTTTTGGAAAGATTTAATATGCAGGATTGCAAGGCAGCAATTACTCCTACAATGATGGGATTGAAACTCAGCAAAGAGGACAGTAGCAATGATTTTGATCCTAGTTTGTACAAGAACATAGTTGGAAACCTCATGTATATGACTGCAACTAGGCCGAAAATTATGCATGTTGTGAGTTTAATTTCTATATTTATGGAAAGGCCAAAGGAAGTACATTAGCAAGCAACAAAAATAATTATGAGGTATGTAAAAGGAAAAAAGAGGTATGGAATTTTATATACCACTTCAGAAAATTCTGAATTGATTGGATATACTGACAGTGATTGGGTTGGAAACATAGATGATCGAAAAAGCACCTCTCATTATGTTTTTCATATGGGTTCAGGAGTCATTTCATGGGCTTCTAAGAAACAGCCAATTGTGGCTTTATCTACAGTAGAAGCAGAGTATGTGGAAGCTACAGCAGCAGCATGTTAAGCAGTTTGGATGAGGAGAATGTTGAGGAGTTTGTGTCATGAACAGGTAAAAGGCACAACAATCTTTTGTGACAATAGCTTAGCTATAGCATTGTCAAAGAATTTAGTTTTTCATAAGAGAATTAAACACATTGATGCCAAGTATCACTACATCAAACAGCTAGTCAACAATGGTGAAATTATTTTGAAACATTACAAAACAGATGAGCAGTTTGCAGAAATTTTGACAAAACCATTGGGACAGAAAAATTTTAATTATTTGAGGAAGTGTTTGGATATGACAGAAAATCCAGCAGTTGAATTTAAGGGGGAGTGTTGAATTTTTAAATTCAACTCCTGCTCAGCACAAAGGAGAAAGGGGTACAGCAGAGCTGTTATATTTTTTAGTATTTTTGGTTAATGGTTGAGTGCACACCACTGTGCATTTAACAGTGATTTAAATGAAGACTGCAAAGTTATTTTTGTGTATTGATGGTCGTAGCCACTGTTCGGTGCCTCAGTTAATTTTTCCTGGTTCTGACCTTGTAACAGATAGTTCAAAAGAATGTATAATCGCGCCTTAAAAACCTACCAACCAACCAACGGAAATTTTTGACTTACGCAACAATTTTGATTTGAATAGGGCCACGTCACGGTGGTCCCCAATAGCCAGCACAGTGGAGGCGGGATCCACCGCCAGCCAATGAAAAAGTTATCACGCTTGTTTAGAGCTCATTCACCTTTGAACGGAGTCGGTCCCACTATCAGCACAGTAGAGGACACGTAGATCAATCAGCGCTTATCAGGCAAAAATTTCGATGACATCACGGAGTTAAAATGGTATGCGATAATTCTATCAAATCCGGTTTATGTTTTGTTTGAGTTCCGGCGGGTCCCAGCATCGACCAATCAGAGGCCGATCACACGGATTTGGGCCTCGTTGATGTCAGGCCATTTTGGTATGCGAAAAGGACTTGCAATACGGTTTAATTGTTGTTTGAAGTCCGAGTCTAAGGTTTATAAACTTTGGATATAGTTTCATGTTATGGTGGATGGTATAAGGTTTCTAAACCTTATATTAATGTTTTCTTATGTTATATTTAAACATCGAGAATGAAAGTATTTTCGACTTTGGAACATATATATATATATATATATATATATATATATATATATATATATATATATATATATATATATTCGACTAATATATGTATTATAAACTTTTTCAAAGTTTATAATATATATTCCAATAGTTTTTTTTTTAATTTTTTTTTTGAAATACTGCGCCATATAAAAGAAAAGGCCCGTAGGCTTATTTGTAAGAGAGAGAGTATGTGAAAAGAAAAAAGGGACTGTGTGTACTGTTTACTGTGTGCCCGAAGGTAGAAACACAGTGAAGAAAGAACAGAGCATTTTGTAAGCACTATGCGTGCAATTTTATTTTTTGTGAGAGATAGAGAGAGAGTTTTGAAGGAAACTGTGTGTTGCAGCAGTTCCACATCTTTGTAAATCCCTCTGATAGAGGAAGAACCATTTTGTAATAGATTTTTGTTTTAATGAAACAAAACCAATTTGTGAATCTTTATCCAACAAAGATAATAAAAAAATTGTGTGTTCTCTGTGTTAAGGGGAGAATTTTTTTTATTCTCCATGTGTGTTGTGGAATATTCAGAAATTCCAACATGGTATCAGAGCTAGTCCAGGCTCTTTCAAGGACTGTCAAAGAAGCTGAAGGAAGAATTTTTGTTGCAGATTTTCTCCAGCGGAGTGAATCTACCAGTTACAAACCACCAAACATTTTTTAGGTATTTAATAGGCGTGAAATTCTACCAGTTACAAACCACCAAAAAGTTATTCCAAGATCACAGTTTTTCTTAAATAACAGTGTTGACTCTTAGCAGTAGCCAATCATAACTTCTCACACTACTAATTGCCTAAGGCATCTTATTTCAACTTAAGGTGGTGTTGACGGGAAAATTTGTCCGACCAACAGTAGGGGATCTCCCCGGTAGAAAGTCCCAATTAGACCTTGAACCGTTTGGAGTAGGGATCCCGTCCGGGGTGTGGGTCCGGCTACCGGACGCCTTCCCTTAGGTCTCAAAGAACCTGATTGAACCAGCGGACATACACTTATTCACGTGATACAGAATACAGGATTGATGTATTAGACCCGAATCAAACACTATGCGTAGCAAGATTATGAATAAAGCATGTACACCTCAAGAGATGTCATTAGCAACACATCTTTTGGGGGTAATGCTTATAAGGTATTCTGACCACAAAAGGAATAGTCCTTTATGATGAGATATCATTTTACTTCTGAAAGATGAAACGAAATGCTAACAAAATAGTTCATTAACATTCATTATTAGAACAGATGATAAAATAAACATCATTGATACAACACAGATAGCCATGACGCATAAATGATGACATAAAGGGTGCAGCTTCATTAATCATAGGATGTTCTGAAACTGTACAAGGAATACACACAGTGTTTGCACAACAAAACACATCATAACCATAGGGTGTTTTAACAAGTATCTCTATATTCAGATGCGTAAGGGTACAATCCTTCAATACAATGCCATGTAGTTCTTCAATTTCCAAAAGGAAAAAGGCCCTTTATACAAGTTCCCGTAGGAGTATTTATAATGCCAAAACTGCCCGTTGGGCTTTCTTGACTGTTCAGCTTCTTGACCGTTGGGTTGCCTTGCGACCCATTTCTTTTGCGACCAGCGACCTGAGCCGTTGTTGCGACCTGCGAATTGACTGGGTCGCGGGGTCGCAGGTTGTAAGAGAATTGCCAAGGTGCGACCTTGCGACCTTGCGACTAGGTCGCTGGGTCGCAGAGTCGCATAAGGGGGAAAAACTGAGATATGCGACCTTGCGACCTTGCGACTAGGTCGCTAGGTCGCTGGGTCGCAAAAGGTGGAGAACCGACGAAATGCGACCTTGCGACCTTGCGACTAGGTCGCTGGGTCGCGGGGTCGCGAAAAGGAGGAAAACCAAAGAAATGCGACCTTGCGACCTTGCGACTAGGTCGCTGGGTCGCAGGGTCGCAAAAAGCTGAAAACCAAAGAAATGCGACCTTGCGACTAGGTCGCTGGGTCGCAGGGTCGCAAAAAGGCTGAAAACCGAAGGTATGCGACCTTGCGACCTTGCGACTAGGTCGCTAGGTCGCTGGGTCGCAAAAGGTGCAAACCGAAGATGTGCGACCTTGGCATATCTGCGAGTTGTAGTCTTCTTTCGGTGGATGTGGCCGGGTGCTCTCGAACATAAAGTGCTTTCTTCGGAGACTCATGGGGGTGCGCTTGTTTGAACAGGTCCTACTATTTGCTGGGGAAGGCATTTTTTCTTTGCGCAAACTCGAAGGTTCTTCCTGCAATAAAACAACAGAGGTCATAGATTGACTGATAATAATGCTAAGGGCACTTTAATTAATTGTGAAAGAGAAACAATGAATTTAGACCTCTGTGTGGTCAAGACTTTATCAGAGATAATGGCACGTGCAGGGTTTCTCTGTCATGATCATCATCTTCCGCACGCATGAGGTTCTCTTCATTTACGTTCTCAGTGGTCGCTATAGGTCTTCACTAAGCTCTGAGTGTTTGTAGAAGAAACTATTGATAAGATCGAAGATTTTCTGCCCGTGCCATGTCCTGCTGAATGTTATCCTCGCAGGTCAGGCAAATGGCAATAGCCTACGACGCGTTTTCAGAGCCACTCCAACCAGATTGATATTTTTTCACTGCCATACACTTATAATATGTTCATACAATCGTTTTCCTTCAGTTCAAGTGATTAGCGGATTTGCTGGTGTTCAACCTTGCGACTTGGCAACCAAAGGACAGCATAGTCGTGGAACCTATTAGGTTGTATTCTGCGTTCATGCCTCAGACTCGCGACTCAGTGACTGGTTGCAATGAGCTAGGGGTCGAACTCTTTATTGCTGCTCACAACTTCATGCAACAGCGACACAGCTCGTGTGTAATGCTTATGGCACCCTCGTGCATTTCAACACAGGCTCCTTTTGTCATCTGCGTTTTCACCCTCCCCCTCCAAGTGCACTGGCTGCCAATGGATGCAAAACACCTTAGATCGAGAATTGTCAATAGTCGCTCCTGTATAAGTTTGAGAGCTTCAATCACTGATCAGCTCACTATCATGTTCTGCCTGGTAATGGTCCATGAGTTTCATGATCGCACTCTATTGGATAGAATATGCTTTTCGTCTTCGTTTAGCTACAGGTCGAGAGACAACCCTTAGCACGGCTTCTTTCCTTGCATTGTTTTGTGTATCCTGTGCGAAAACTCATCCATAATTCGGCAGACTGGCGCCTTGCTGCTATCTCTCTGCCAAGTGTCAGAAGATTCATGGGCGTTGTAAATCTTCTTGGACGGGCCTGCATGCATGTCGAATCTGCGGCAGGGTCTACGGTTACTGAATGCAGGACCTTGCGCGTTACTTTAGCACGTCTGATCTGTTATCACATTTGTTTTGCAATGAGCATCCCAGCGTGTAACTTTTCTTCAATTCGTAGCGATTCTCTCCAACGCTTGCAATCATCATCAGCATTATCTCTGCTGACAATGGGATTTCGTTTACCAGTAACTGTAGGCAGCTATATGCGAGATGTGGGGAATATCATTGTCGCTGGCAGTAGCGAAGGCTAACATCGCTGCAATGGCGCTGATGGCCGTATTAATTAAGGGGCTCATGCCATGAGAAACGCCGTGGATCCACGTTGTCTGGCAGAACACGGTTTACGGCCATGCGTACTGCACGCCTCTTACTATTATCGCACCAGCGTTATTATATCTTGCCAACTGCCACTGTAGGTTTTTTTAAAACATCTTCTCCGTGCTTTGACCGTAACGTTGTAGATGTATGTTCTCCATGCGTTACCCATAGGTTTAAACCGAGCCGATGCCTTCAAACAACGACATTCCCTTTGATTATTTCAGCACAATAATGATTATATCATCGCCGTCGTTGTTTTCGGAAATGGTTTGTACGTGTATATTGCTTCAACATACGCCGTGAATTGAACAAGCCATCAAACCCTTGACTCCACGCAACGTAGATATTGGATGTCAGACCATAAACTGTATATCTGTTACATGTTTGCTTGGCGCCCGTTTGCCGTGTGTTTTAACCATAAAGTTGACTTCTGTAAATGTATATTTGTTCTACAACATTTACGTGGGTCGAAAACCCTACCATCGAACATTTGCATCCCCTTCAACGCGTCCATGCAATCTTTCGCTGGGTTTCAACGTCAAGTTGACCGTCAGACCTGCCCCACGTGGAAGGGACTGCATCATTAAACTATTTGTGCCACTGGTAACGCAACGTGTCTGCTCGGCCATCTTATACAGTCGTGAAGTCTTATGTGATTTTATATGGTTTGAATAATATGCAATTGCACCAAGACTTTGTATCATCAATTGTATTTTCTTTGACCATCGACTTAGCGCCCATGCAACGTGGTCTTACACCTTGTATTAATATACACATGGTCTTGTATTAATATATGCATGGTCTAGCGCCTTGTGTTAATATATGCACCGTCACCTTGCTCCTTGTAGTTAAAATGTACACATCACCTTGCGCCTTGTATTAATATATGCATGGTCTAGTGCTTTGTATTAATACATATAACATCACCTTGCGCTTTGTAATAATATATACATGGTCTAGTGCTTTGTATTAATACATATAACATCACCTTGCGCTTTGTAATAATATATGCATGGTCTTGCGCTTAATATGATCATTTACTTTCCCTTATAATTCGAACGCTTCTCATTTTGAAAGATCGAATGTCAAAATATACTTATCAGACCACATTGATAGCCCTTTTCACATTTGCCTTTTCTACCCGGTTACCACTGGCATATGCATTTCAACATGACCCCTTTAGGTCCTATCTAACATTGTCCACCTCATATGGTCCCACATACACAAACTTTATGGATATGGAAGCGTAAAGGCGACTAGGACTGTAAGGCCATTTTATTGCTCCACGTTGTACTCCTTGCAGCGTAATTAATTCCACACTATGTAGCTTAAGATCCATAAATGTTGCTTCCAAAGGGTGCGCTCACATGTTTGAAAACTCTGTCGTTGGCTTGCCACACCAACACATATGCTTTCGCACTGCCTTTTGGCACGAGAATGCCTTGAATGAGAAAGTCACTCCTCAGGGAGATCTCCTGAGTTTGCTTTGTTCACCGAGCCATAATTAATGCTAGACTTGTCGAAATGGCGACAAATGTTCCTTTGTATACAGACATCGACACGGAGCTGGCATTGTGCAGGATCTACATAATTCTGGTGTGCACTAATGAAGAACACCTTCTGCGTTGGTGACACAAAAGGTTCTTTCTCTGATCGACACATATCACATTATTCTCTTTTTAACAGTACTGGTCACTTGCTCCTCCTCCTCCCCTGTTCCGTACTTTGGCCTCGTCGTTGAGCTCAATTTCATTTCCCTCGATGTCGCGACACGACTGAGGAGTCTGTTACCCATGGGGTCGACCTGTGTAGAACATTACGACAATCATAATTATTCTTTGATAATGGTGCCCACAGATAAAACATATGAGACTAGCAAATGTAATAGAGGTATTCAAACCACATGCTTAATGACCTACAGCGACAGGGCCTTTAATCGTTAACAAACAAAAGTTTTCCCATTTAAAAGTATGTATGGCAAGCTCATTACACATGACGCGACTGTGATACGAGTGTTCGGTCGCATGTCGGATGATCCCTCCCACACATGGCGTGATTGCAGCGACAGCATCAAGTCATGGTGACGAGACAACTCATGAGGGGTTGGGGATAGGTTGCTAAGATGGAGTTGATTCGTGGGGTCGGTGAAAGACCTTGACAACTAAGCGAGCATAGGGGGACCCAAAATTTTATATGCCCAAAATTTTGGGTGGTGTTGTAGCGGCTACAACAAATGGCGAACCGCTGGTAGAATCCAGCATCTCTGTCAACATCACCACAATAGTCTGAGTCCGAATAATGATGCAAGGGAATATTGAACCAGCTGCATGGGTACCCTTTGTATTAATTTGGCCCTTTACGAGTATGCCTAATCCTTGTGCCTCGCTAAGTCCCGCTAATCAGAAACACATCAAAGAGAAAGCTCACAGACGCCGGTAGCTTGTTGATGATGTGACGAGCAAGGCAGTGGGCTTATTATTTTCAGGATTTTTAAAGTAAGTTTCTGGTGTTGCTCCGCTGCCAGCAGGCCTGGACAGTACCCCGGCGGAGTCACTTCAAGAAATCACAAACGTTGCTCCGCTGCCAGCGAGCCTGGTCAGTACCCCGGCGGAGTCATCGCATTACCTCTCTGCGCAGGAAGCCTTTCTCGATCATTTACCCTTATTTGTTTCATGTGCTTACAACACTTATTTCCATGTGCTCGTGGCACTTATTTTCATGTGCTCATGGCACTTATTTTTCATGGGCGGATGAGGGATCCTGACTTATTTTACGAGCAAGAGAGGTTGTTTCTTGTGTTACAGAAACTGAAAGATATCCTGATTTGGGTTTGCCCTCATGCCAAAACTTCACATCCCATTCACCACAATAGGCGCAGCACGCAGAACAACACATTAAAACATCCAAGACTATGCTGGGCACAAGGCTTAGGCTTACGGGTATGGGCCATTTCAACTCATCAGGTCTCCCACAGACAACCGGCTCGTATCTCCCCAGATAATAGGTTTAGACTCATAGGCATCTTGTTAATAATGCGACTTCGATGACTGGTCCTAAGAGAAATCTGCCTCTTGAGATAGCCACCGCAACCTCACACAAAACACTGGGGTAACTGCTTCAGCAATCAGGGCAAAACAAGACTGCAAGGTGATAGGGTTTCAATGAGGGCTTGTGCAACGGCCCGCGACATGACAGAAATGATGTGAGGAAGAAAGAGTACGCCACAATGAACTGGGCGATGCTTAAGATGCAATGCAACGCCATGTGTGAGAACGATCAACCAGTTGTAGGTGGCAAAGAGGCGTAATACAAGCAATGATTATTTATGCAGCAACAAGCAACTGAAGAGGAAATGAAGGAAGATACTTGTAACATGATGTTGCCTAAGATATTAATCGTAAACAAAACAACAAAACAAAATTTTAACCTATGAAGTAAAAAATTTGGCAAGTAAACCTAATTAACTTTGAACTAAAATTTTTATTGCAGGTCCTAGCTAGCCTACATCTAAACCCTAGTTAACCAATGATGTGATCGGGTTAGGTAAAATCAGTTTTCCAATGCAACCACCGCATTAGTTCCCGACCTGCAAGGACAAGCATGGTCAAGATCAGAGCTAGTATCCAAAAAAGTGCAGTAGCAACAAAACTTACCTGAGGAGCCGGTGCAACGACAAGACGATCATAGATACCTACCAAAGAACAGGCCAGAATAGATTGTGCAGGCTGATTCCCGCTCTCATCTTGATATACCTCAATCTGTTTTTGAAACTCAACATTATGGATAAGTGACATAAAATCATTCATGCACAATCCTAGGTCTGATGGGAGGGGTTTAAGATATTTCTTGTTTGGAGGCACATCCACCGAATAGGTTTGGTCGAGTTGACCAGCAATCTCATCATGGTGTTGAAGACCATCATTTTTATGGAAAGGAAACAACAGGAAAGTGTTGGGCGAATTATAGATGCATGCACATCCAAGCGTAGAAATTCTAGTTTCGAAAACCCTAGTCCGGGGTTGCTCCTGGGTTTGGTTAAGGGTGTGGGGATCTGAATCCACGTTTAAAGGAGCCTGAAATTCCTCACTGCTTTGAACAAACTTTGGACCTTCGAGCAAGGGGCTTTCCAACTTTGACTGCTTGGCGAGATTAACAAGCGAATGGGAATGATCATCAATTGTAGTGATTTGAAAGATGTCAGTGGGCATTGTATCAATTTGGTCGAATGTTCGTGCACTGACAGATTGATAATCCAAAATGTCGGATTCTCCAGATTTGCTAGGATGGGGTGAATTTGACGCGTTTATGCTGGAAGGAACATAGTACTGGGGAATTGTCATTTCAGAAACGTTCGGCGGAAGCTGACGCATTTCAATTTTCTGGTGGGTACTTGAATCTTCCCAAAGTGAATCATCAAATTCAGGTGTCTTTGTATGGTTAGCAAAGAGATTTGAGTGACGGTCGTCAGCAGTATGATTGGATATGTTTTCAGATAAGGAGTGATCGCTGCAACCATCAGTTTGGTCAAGTTCGGTACCTAGCAAGTTAGGCTCCCTGGGGTTTATCAACTGGGATGGATCGATAACGGGGGCATCTTGAAGTTTTTCAGACGGGGAATCGCTCCTATGGCTGTGTAAAGATCCCAAGTGAGAAAAATCAGATTTAAAAGATTCATCGATTTTGGACTGTGATTGAGAAACACCATCTGCGTGCTTATGATTGTCGCCAATACTAGTATAAGGCAATTTTGAATGTCTCGAAGAAATTATTGGTGTGGCGGGATCGAGAAACAAACTAGGAAATAATGAACGAAAAGATTGAATCGCAGGGGCGTTAACCATACGAGGCTTTTCAACACGCACATCCGTGTCGTTCAGAGGACACAATGATTTGACAGGCCTTGTAAAGGAATAAACTTTATGCGGGGTAGGAGTCGATTCATAATACGTATGCGAACCAGATTCATAATCCGAATCTGAACCAGATTCATAATCTGAATGTGAAACAGATTCGTCATCCGAATCTGAACCAGATGCATAATCCAAATATGAACCAGCTTCATAATCCGAATCTGAACTAGATTCATAATCCGACTGTGAATTAGATTCATAATTCGAATGTGAACCAGATTTAGGACTAAGTCCAGGGAGACATTGAGCGGGCTCGGGGTAGGTTTGATGAGCCAAAAGAGATAATGAGCCACTGTGGTTTTCAAAATTTGATTCGACATGGTGTGTGAAAGATTCCAAGGTAATGGAATAGGCTTTATCCTCTTGCCAGTGTCGATCCTTGCTCAGGACTTTCAAGGTCACCACTCCACTCCCAGACAACTCAGGAAGAGGAGCGAGAATATCACAAATAGAAACACTCTCCTTGAAGGCCTGAATGAGGTCTGGACTTGGGGAGATGGACAAAGAAGCATTAGGGACAAAGTCTGAACAATCGGTAACTTGCAGGTTATCATAGGGAACTCTGGGATCTGACTGAGATTGCTCACGGGAGGCGAGAATCACATACTCGAACTGTCTACTTAAACATTTATGATCAACATCCCTTTCAGGAAACTCAAAACAATAATGAATAAATCTGATAGAGAACTCACCTAAAGATTCCTGAGGTTCCATTATGATCTCATGTAACTTTATTACAACGTTGTGAGGATTATACCTGTGAAAAGCTTGTTGTAATTTATGGGCGAGTTGATCAAACGAATGGATGGAAGCTTTCGGTAATGTGCGGCACCATTGCTTAGCGCGACCTTCGAGGGTGAGGAATAAAAGCAAACACATCAAACCCTCATCTTCAATTTCATAGCACTCACCAAAAAAATCTGAAAAGTGTTGGGTTATGGACACCCCATTTTCACCATCAAATGTTAACTGGGACAAGTGATACATAAGTTCATCGGAGATGTAGTATCCAGGCTTATAAAACTCCGACAAACATCTCGGGAGAATGATTTGGTTATGGACACCCCATTTTCACCATCAAATTTTAACTGGGACAAGTGATACATAAGTTTATCGGGAATGAAGTATCCAGGCTCATAAAACTCCGACAAACATCTCGGTAGAATGATTTGGGAACGAGAAATTACAGATATGAGATTAACTGCAGGCTCTAAGGGCTCAGCTTGTCATTTGGCCCCCCCTTCTCGTTAACCATATGGTCGGAGGTTTAGGCCCTCCTTCTAGCACCAAATCTGTTGACGGGAAAATTTTTCCAGCCAACAGTAGGGGATATCCCGGGTAGAAAGTCCCAATTATACCTTGAACCGTTTGGAGTAGGGATCTCGTCCGGGGTGTGGGTCCGGCTACCACTTAAGACGCCTTCCCTTCGGTCTCAAAAGAACCTGATTGAACCTACGGACATACACTTATTCACATGATATAGAATACAGGATTGATGCATTAAACATGAATCAAACACTATGCGTAGCAAGATCATAAATAAAGCATGTACACCTCAAGAGATGTCATTAGCAACACATCTTTGGGGGTAATTCTTATAAGGTAGTCTGACCACAAAAGAAATAGTTCTTTATGGTGAGATATCCCTTTACTTTCTGAAAGATAAAACGAAATGCTAGCAAAATAGTTCATTAACATTCATTAATAGAGCAGATGATAAATGAACATCATTGATACAACACAGATAGCCATGATGCATAAATGATGACATGAAGAGTGCAGCTTCATTAATCATAGGATGTTCTGAAACTATACAAGGAATACACACAGTGTTCACACAGCAAAACACATCATAACCATAGGGTGTTTTAATGAGAATCTGTATTCATATGCACAAGATTATAATCTTTCAATACAATGCCATGTAGCTCTTGAGTTTCCAAAAGAAAAAGCCCTTTTACAAGCTCCTGAAGGAGTATTTATACTGCAAAATTTGCCCTTTGGGCTTCCTTGACCTTTCATCTTCCTAACTGTTGGGCTGCCTTGCGACCCAGTCTTTTTTGCGACCTGCGACCTGAGCCGTTGTTGCGACCTGCGACTTGGCTACTGTTGTGACCTGCGACTTGGCTGCTGTTGCGACCTGCGACTTGGCTGTTGTTGCGACCTGTGACCTGGCTGGGTCGCGGGGTCGTGGATCGTGAAAAAAGATGCACATACAACCTTGCGACCTTGCGACTAGGTCACTGGGTCACGGGGTCACAGATTGTGAAAACAGATGCATATGCGACATTGCGACTAGGTCGCTGGGTCGCGGGGTTGCAAAATGTGAAAAAAGATGCACATGCGACCTTGCGACCTTGCGACTAGGTCGATGGGTCGCAGGGTCGCAAAATGTGAAAATAGATGCACATGCGACCTTGCGACCTTGCGACTAGGTCGCTGGATCGCAGGGTCGTAAAAGGGAGGAAAACCATAGAAATGCGACCTTGCGACCTGCTGGGGTTTGCGACCTTGCTACGTCGGCCGTCGGTGACATGTGACTTGAAGAAATCTGTGACCTGCGACTCCAAGCAGATCTGCGGATTTTGTAGTAGTATTCCTCATCTCACATGCTTTGAAAATCGGTCCTCTTGTTTGCTGGGGAAAACCTTGGCTCTTATGTGCAAACAGAGTGGTTCCTCCTGCAATAAAATAACACAGGTTACATATCTTCATGATGAAATAATAAAAATAAAGCTAAGGGTATCTTAATTGATTTGCAAGAGAGAAAAAAATGAATTTAGACCCCTGTGTGGTAAAGATTTCGTCATCAGAGAAAATGGCATGTGCAGAATTTTCTCTGCATCTCTTCAATCACTATAATTTCCATTGGTATGGTTATGGACTCAGTGCCAAATGCAGATCTGTTGTTTAACTTGTTTTGGTGGCTGTTACGATTTTATGGAACACCGCTTCTTCCATGACCACAGTGGTTTAACATGCACTCAGCTCCTGTTTCAAACTGGGGTTTATTTGGCTAACGCAGGTGCCACCTGGGGTTCTCGATTCACTAGCTTTGAAGCTATTTTCGTAGAAAATTTACTACAGCATCTTCAATTCATTTCCAAGGTGGGACTCTTGCGCTTGCAACAAAACATTCACTAGTTAGAACGAGTGTTTCGCTTTTCTTGGTAGATATATATCCTACGGCCATGACAGAGTCGATATAGTTGAATCCATACGCCATTTGACATGCATTCAACATGAGCATGCAGCTTCAAATACCATTTTTTGGTTGTGCACTTCGATCCTACCTCCAGGAACCAGATATGCATGTTGATGCTGTGAGCGACCTCACTGTCTCAGAGGTTGTTTAACAGAGATAATTTTGTACTTCGACCATGCTGACTAGGTCTGTGGAGGATTATGAATTATCTTGATGGATTTAGAATAAATCAAAAGGTCGCTATTTCTGTGAGACCATTTCTTCTGTGGTGAGCTTATCTTTTCCTCACGGGCGTGCAATTGAACGCGCTGCAAACAATATTGAAACAATCGATGTGGCATGCAAGATCCGGTTTCAGTGCCTTTAGACATAGTAACAGCAAGCGCCTGGGGAATGATCGAAGGCTGAGCTCTGTGAAGATAGCTCGACGTGGTCAGTAGTAGCAATATCAAAAATCAGCTCCCAGCGAATATGTGGCGATAAATTTTTTCTAAATATGGTGAGTACAACAGATCTGAAGAGTGATTCTCTCCTGGAATATTGCCGTCGGGGCTACAGAGGTCGGCATAAATCATTCAGATTCCATTTCAGCACTATGTCCTTATATGCTTACCAGAAACGCATGGTCTGTTTATGACAGTTGCCATGCAGACTTGGAGGTGGAAGCGTCGAACATTTTATCCATGCAATTTGACCAATCCATGTATTATAATAATTTGCTGCCACGTCTTGAACACAGCTTTGGACCATAAAAGATATTTGCTCCAACCTGCGCCATCGAACCTTTGCACATTGCTCCCCGTATATGCATGGGCATGATCGTATATCTCGACATCAAGACTGTTCAATTTTTCTATCTCCTCTATTATACTGCATACGAGACCGTTCCTCTGTTGAAAAATTAGCTGGCGCCATTCCCTTCAATGAAGAAATGCACTGCCGTCTTTAAGATGACGCTCCAACTGTATTTGCAAACATTGTAATGTTGAAAGGTTTTAGTTTGAACAGTTAACCGCCACGTATACGTATACACATTTTCATTTGGCTTATGGACGTTGGGCTCCATGCAACGTAGACTTCGAACATTGGCTCCACGCTTTAGTTGGAGAGTTGACCGCCACGTATATGCATAACGTTTTCGTTGGGCTCCATGCAACATGGACAGTGAACGTTGGACTCCACGTTTAAACGCCTTTTGGCCCAATACCATATATCCTTTCTAAAGAATAAAACTCTGCCATAGCTATGATCTGTGTTCAACCATACGTTTGACCGTTGTGTTATACATATGGCTCGAAATAGTTACCGTAATCTGAAAACCGGAAACGTGCGACCCTTTTACGTTGATTGTCATGCATGCTTTGAGATAGACACGTTGAAAATTTCGTACATGCAATTTGGACTAATCAATGTAAACACTACCTTTGACCATAAAAAATATATATGCCACAAACCTTTTAGCGTAGGTCAAAAATTGCCATAGAAAGTTTTCATATGGTTGTGATCATTGCTTTACTCGTAAAGTTGGGCCGCTACTTTGTATGGTTTGGGAATTTTGTTGTTTTGCGCTTTGCATTAATATATACAACATCACCTTGCGCCCTTTATAGTGTTATCATTGAGTTTTTCTCCAAGATAACTTTATGGTTTTAAAACCATGTGCTTTGGAGCCTAGCTTTAATTCGATCATTTACTTTTCCTCCTAACTACGAAAGCTTCTCATTTTGAAAGATCGAGACTCGAAGTATACTTCTCAAGCCACATTGATAGCCCTTTTCATACTTACCCTTTTACTCGGCTACCAAAGGCATATGCATTTCAACATGACCCTTTATGTTCAATTTGAAATTCCCCGTTTCTTATAGTTTCGTTTAGACAACTTTCAAGAGAAAAGAAGACTAAGGTTTTAAGGCCCTTTTATTCCTCCACACGTACTCCTTGTAGCCTAAATAATGCCACAGTATGTATTTCAAAATCAACAGATGTTAATTCCTCAAAGGTGCGTTGCCATATTTGAAACTCTGCCGTCGACTTGCCAAAACCATATGAGATTGTCATTCTCTAGGGAGATCTCCTGAGTCGGCTATGTCCACTGGGCTACACTTCAGGCTAGATTCATCGAAGTGGCGAAATATGTTCCTTTGCGTACACCATTGACATTTAGATGATATGATGTAGGATCTATACATTTTCAAACGGAGCGTTTTAAGCATCTGGTGCGCTCTAGTGAAGGAAGCCTTGGCATCGGTGACATAGAGGGTTCTTTTCTGATCGACGTGCATCACACCATCCTCCTTTTAACAGTACTCACCACTTGCTCCTGATCCTCCCCTGTTCCGCAACGTTGGCCTCATCGTTAAGCCCAATTTATTACCCTTGATGTCGTGACACGACTGAGGAGTTTGTCACCCGTGGGGTCGACCTGCGTGGAACATTACAACATCATAATTACTCTTCAATAATGATAACCAAAGATAAAACACATGAAACTAACAAGCTTAAGAGAAGCATTCAAACAATATGCTTAATGACCTACAGCAGGAGGGCTTTTACTCGTCAATACACACAAGGTTCTCATTCAAACATATGCATGGCAATCTCATTACACATGGCGAGACTGCGGTAAGAATGTTCGAGCGCACGCTAGATGATCCCTCGGACATATGGCGTGATTGCAGCGACAACATCAAGTCATGGTGATGAGACAACTCGTGAGGAGTTAGAGTTAGGTTGGTGGGATGTCATTGACTGCAGGTCAAGTGAAAGACTTTAACACCTAGGCGAGCAGAGGGGGAACCCGAAATTTTAAATATACCCAAAATTTTGGGTGGTGTTGTAGTGGCTACAACATAGGTTTACACGAAGATGAATTAACTAAAGAAGAATCCCATATATGTTTAGAAACCAAATCTTGAAAGTTAGGAAGAATATATCTGAAATACTGAAAATATTTAAAGAAAGAGCTTGCATCGAGTGAAACCATGCAAAGAAAAGAGTTTTGTTACAATCCAGATTTGACATAGTTCATGTATCTCATCAATATTGTGAGAAACTGACATAACCATCAATGAAATTTGAAGTGCCCCACCTTCCTGAAAAATTCCAAAACTTTGAAAGGTTGGATAACTAAATTTTGAGAATTGAGTCAGATCGAAAATTACATGTGGACAACTATTATTGGTTAAATTAACAGGATCACTATTATCTGGATGGAAACCATTTACATCACTAGTTTCATCATATTTTCCAATTTCAAAAAATAGATTAATCAGGTCATACAATTCTCCTAATTTCAAATCTATATGTGGATATATTGGAGAAATCTCATGTGTAACCTGAATTGAAGAATGGTCCTCTTGAAAAATTGGAAATGATAAGGAATGAAATGAATGGTTAATGATTTGAATGATTTCTTCCTCATCATGGATGGCCTATCGAACTTGTGTCCATTCATAAACCTTTTGATTATGTTAGCTCCTCATAATTTTCTAGATTGATTGAGATACAAATTGACAAGGGTTTAACATCAAACCAAGCTTTAGAGTTCTACGATCTAGCCCTCCTAGTCTCAGACAGGGATCTCTCAATATGTTTGTAAGGATATAGCTTGATGCTTTTAAGAGGTTGATTTTAGTGTAGATGCTAAGTGCAAGGTATTTGATTGTTTTTTGGTTGGGTATGATACTTTGATAGATTTTAGATAGGAAACGTGGAAGACTGTTAAGTCATTGGGCAATGGAGTCTAACAAGGTCCAGATAAGTTCATAAATGGTGTTAAGAGTATTTCCAGGGCAAGTTTAATTGGTTGGTGGATATTTTAAGGTTATGAAGGTTTTATGAAATGGAAATAAAGATTGAGAACAACAAACTAATAAAGGGCTGAAACAAAGTACTTTATATATTTGTAAACTGAGGGGGTTCGAAAATTGATAAGAACAGTAAGAGAATCAAAGGCATCAACAAAACCTAATCCATTTGATTTCAGACTGAAAATAGATAATCAACCAAGACGAACATTAAGATAAAAACTTAGAAAGGCAAGAAAAATTATCCAACTTTCAGAGCCTTTATCATCTAGAGCAGAAAAAACTTTTAAGATACACATGTAACTATAACCATAGAAGCAGAGAAAACTCTAACATCCAAATTTACAGCTATAAGGTTTCCTTAAAACAAATTCAGCTAAGTAAAGGAAAAGAGCATGATTTTAAACAGAATTCTTTGACAAACCTAGACAAAGCTTCTTTAAAGAGATGATTCCAAGAATAGAATATTTCAGTGGCAACAATAAGCAGGGCTAACCGTAAATCATAATTGATGCTAACTGATCTAAATTATTCAAGAAATGGACAAGATAAGAACTTTTTAGAGAGAAAATGAATGATTTCTCTAATGTATCTGAGTAGAAGAAAACATTAAGGCAGTGAAGGACAAACAGATTTAAGGTGCCATTAGAAAACATTTCTTAATCTAAATTATTTTTCCTATTGCAACATAGCTAGATGGAAAACATAATGGAAAACTAGAAAACATAAACAGAATAAAACTTCACCATCAACCAAGCATATGGATCCTGCAAGCAATCCTTTTCCATCAACAAGCAAATCAGATCATGCATGAGTTCCAAGGAATCAATTTCTCTTCAGGATCTTCAAAGGACTATGTATTATTCTAGCATCAGTCATCAAAATCCAACATTTACAATGATTTCCAATGCAGTATTTATACTTAAAATGAGTAGGTGACACTCTTCTAGGGTTCAAAATGTTATTAATTACAGAGTAAATGCATTCCTAGCCTTGAAAACCATGCAGGGCATAAGGTAAGAATATTTGCAGCCACTTCTCTGTTAAATAACTTTGTCTTAATTTCTGAGATAAAGATAGTTGGAAAAGATTGAATTTAAGGCTTTATCTTATCTTTACAATAACTATTCTGACAGTTTAAAATATATTCTTTTGTGCAATAACTGCTTGTTTACCTTTTCAAATAAAGAATGGCCAAAGGAGTCAGTTGATATTTCTGATTGAATAACTTCTCCCTTTTGATGTGTTCGAGGCTATATTTAGGCCTAATTCTTCTTTATCTAATCATAAAACTTCTCTTTAGGCCTTTTACCCTTGATTTTCCTTTAATACTCAGTCTTACTAATTTATGATTGATTAGTCAATAACTGTACTTTTATATCCTTTGTTAATCTCGCTTCACTGTCTTTTCTCTATTTTCTATTAAAACATTCATTTATTTTTTAACCATTTGTATTTATCCTTTAAACTATGGATTAATCTTTAAATCTTCGAACTTTGCGCTTTAATACTTTCTCTTTATGCTAATCCTCCCTTTTCGTTGTTTTCTTTGATTTAAGCCTTTAATCTCTCTGTTTTTTTGTTTGCAGGGGTTTCTTGGCATCTTGAAGGGTTTCTGTGATTGCATCAATCAAATGCTTAGAATCAAACCCCAGATCTCCCATCTTGCTTGTTATAACCCTGAGGATCATCATCTCGAGTGTTTGTAACTTAGATGTTGCTGTGGGCGAGCCTGTAAACTTCAGGTTTCCATTAAACTTGCACTCAAACATAAAACATATTATGAAAACATTCATTTTTGGATAAACTACGATCAGAGGCTTCGGGATGGGCGGAGGAGCATTTGTGGAGGAAGTGTATGCAGTGAAGTGGATTCCATGGAAAAAACCATGAAAAACCAGGTTTAAATCTACTTGTGGCATGAAAATATGAATAGGCGGTTTTGCATAAAATCGCGAGTGGTTTTCACACGGGGTTAAGGCAGTAAGAGGTAATATATGAAATGAACGCGACACAGGTGGATGGTCGACACTTGTCCTTTGGAAAACCACCCATTTCATGTGCAAGATTCACGGTGGGAGGGTTTGAAGAGAGTGAGCGCAAAGATGATCGTTGGTCGTTAGATCTGGCAGGGGCCAATCCATCGCTGTAAGCGAGCGCGGCAAATGGAAATATGTGCGATGATGGGGTGGTGGGACCCGACGATTGCGTCAACTATTTTGTCGTGGAGCAGGATTATTTGTTTGGCGGGCTAGAATGATGGGAAATAATGGTGGTTGTTGGATCAGAGGTGATCAATGGCAAAGATTGCTCCAAGGAAAAAGGAAAGAGAATGGTCAAGAGGAAAGATAAGGGGTGGGAGCATTATAGCCGTTAGATCTATATGATCAATGGTCGAGATTAGAAGAAAAATGATGAAAAAGCCCAACGCAGTTGGGTGGGACCGGTGGGATTATAATGGAAATTGAGCGATGACTGTCAGATCTAGATTAGATCGACGATGGAGATCAAGTGTGGGGGGGTGGAGGGTATGATAGGATCTCATCGGTAGGGTGCTTCCTCAGTGAATGGGGAAATACTGGCCGTTGGATCGGGAAAAAAATCAATGGTGGAGATGGAATATGGGGGGACTGGGGAGTACCGACCACCTTGGTTGGGTGCCCCCTTGATCTGGGAAGAAATGGACAGTTCGGATGTGATCGGGGTGAGAAATTATAAAGGGAAGGGGCTGAGGCAAGGTTGAATGGGAGCCGTCAAATGATGAGGATCAACGGCCAGGATTTATCATGGGGGATCACATATCGGTGGAAAAGAGGGTCAAGGGACAAGGAAACTGGAATTTCCTAAGAGCGATGCAATGGCGAAGTGTGATGTGAAGTGCGATGCAATCGAGATTTCGCATCGGGAGGTGAAAGGGTCTTAGATGAGAGGAAAAATGATAATGCGATGGCGCGGAGTGATGGAGTGATGCGATAGCATGAAAGGGGCTTAAGACTGAGGCCGATGGTCACAAGTCCTGGTCTCATGTAGGAAAAGGGCTAAGAACTTCATCCCACGGGGGCTTAAGCCTGATATTTTTAAAATGGACTATTTCGACAAAAAATAAGGTTTTTAAGGTTTTTTGGAGTTTTTGATAGGGGGAAAAAAGGGTTTTAAACCAGAATAAAGGGATTTTATCAAGTTCAAAGGGGATTTTGAGGGAAAATAAAGGGTAAAAAAAGGTTTTTGGAAGAAAAGGGATGGGGGAAATGAGGGATTTTTTAAAGGTAAAATGATGAAAAAATGGCTTAGAAACAATTCTTTTGGTATCAGTAGGGAAACTTAGAGGCTTTGATTGAAGATTTCATGAGAGATGGATAACTTAGTGATAATTAACACAGTGATATTTCTAAAACTCATAGATTTTGATGAAAATATTTTTTTTGTAAATCCATGGACTAATCTAGCCATCATCAGATATAATATAATTTATAGATGGCTAACAGTGGCTCCACTTGGGGAGGAAAAATTTCTCTTCAAGTGTCTAGAACCTCAGTTTATCAATCTCTGGCTTTCAGCAGACCAGTGTCCTAATCCATTGGGCAGCATTCTTTTCTTTCTTTTGTTGGCTGTCTTTAGATTTGAGAACATTTCAGCAATCTGCAACATATGACATTCTTCAAAGCAACATCACTACCTACCCAATCCTAATTGTCATAGCATTTTTTATTTAGTGGGTGCACTTGGAATTGCAAACTCTTTGACATTTTATTTTTGAAAATAGAAATAAACTATCTAATCCTATCCTTGTTTCTTCCAAGAGTTCAGTTTAAACTTTTGAACTCTTTATTTCTCTACCTAACTATCTACCTGTCAAGATTAGGCTGTTTGATAGATTGTATTCTCTATTTCTAAGACAGGAAATTTAAACAAATTCAAATCAGGCTTAGACTATCTGATTTGCTATGGTGTCTATGGCTGTATGTACAAGCTGCACATAGACTTTATTTGCAGAAAATTAAAAACAAAACTGTGAAGGCTTAAGATCCGAAAATTATGAACATCCTTCTTTCTTTTTTTAGTTCGTGTTTTGAGCTGGTTAGAACCATTTCCTTTCTATCCTAAGCTATTCTACTGATAAGTCAAGTCTGAAATAATCTTATCAATCAGTGCTTCTACTAACTTATAAACATAAATTTAAAGTATGTTCAACCATGATTAGGCTAGATGACTGAACAATATATCATTTTTTAATCAGCAATGGCACTTAGATTTTCTCACTTTCAGAAAATTCCCTTTTTTTGGTATGGGGCTGTACCTCTTTTGAATCTGCCCTCTTTTCCTTCATTTTTCTTTTTTTTTTACTTTTTCTCTCTTCTTGATCAAAACAATCTAAAACTAAAGGTAAAAAGATTCTCATAGTGCTGAGCTTATTTTCTTTCCTATCTATCCTAATTTAACCTATACATGATATACATTCAGCTGGTGAACTCTCTTTTCCAATACATCCAATCAAGCAGATGATTACATGAGGGATCTTGGTTTAGATCTTTGAGGGTGCTGAAAAAATTAAAAAGGCACTCCCCCCTCACTTGTGTTTGAACATTAGCATCTAAAATGTTCTTAAAATTCTGCATCAAACTGACCTTGACATGTTTTACTCCCTCTTCAAGTGCATCTAACAAATCAGCAAAGGGATCTTGAAACAATACATGGCTTAGAGGATTTGGGAGATAAGCTTGATCTAGGACTGCTTCTTCCTTCAGATGGCTGAGCTTAGGACTCCTTTGGGAAAGAAACTCATCCTCTTCCTCATGATCATCTGAACTGGTAGACTCATCATAGATTGCAATGTTTTACTCTAGCAAATCTAATGTATTCTGAATGAATGGGCTGAATTCTATGAGGAGGCCATCATGTTGATGAGGAGGAGCACTCCATGATAGTAAGTATTCTTATGAAGGTGGTTCAACAACTCTTATGTGATTATCATTTTCCAATTCTTCATCTTCAATTTGAAATTCAAAGGGACTTGGTGGCTACAATTCTGAAGCTGAGGAGGATTCTGTGTCCCAAATGATTTCCTCATCCCTTTCAAGAAAAGGCTTTTCATTAACAACTAGTTCAAGAAAATCATTATATTTCCCAATCTCATCATCAAAACTGAAAGACTGCTAATTTCCAATCATATGAAAATTATTTCTGAAGGACTGAAGTGAAGTAAAGCAAAGAGTCAGAGACTCCTCACTTACTTCTAAACTTTCAAGGCTTTCCTCATCAGTGTCATAGGTGACTTGTACTAGCTGATAACTTTTTTCAAGTTGATGATACTGATCTTCTTCCCACAAAACAACTACTGATTGCTCTGCAAAGTTAGTTTTTGTTTGGAGGACATCATCATTAGACTGATCAAACTTTGGAAAATTATCAACATGAGTAACATCACCACTCAAACATATTGGATTATCATTTTGTTCTTCTTTGAGTTGATCTACAAGTTTACTTTATAATTTATGGTAGATGGGATTGGTAGGAGAAAAAACATAAATGTTTTGTTCACATGAAGGCTTAGAGGCTGGCTGCATGTTTATAATCTGATTGATTTCATCTTCAGTCAAAAGAGGAGGCATTTTTCTCTTTTTTTGGATAGATGCACAACAATTCTATTTCTCTTGTGAACGCTGGTTTTGAGGATGAATGTTTTCTTGAGCCTCACCTAGCAGAGATGATGAATCATCATATGTGCCTTCAGAGAGATCCTGTGGGTTTTATTCTATTGATTTATTGGGTTCTTCCTCAACTAACTCCTCTAGGCTATCATGATATCTATCTTGAGAATGAAATCCATGAATGGATGTTAAGAGGTCCTCAAGATGAAAATTTTTAAAATCTTCATCACTATATAAAAGGTACTGTATGATATCCTAAAATTGATCACAACAATTTTTAGCCAATGATAAATATGGGGAATTTTGTTTATAATGCTCATAAAATTCCTTGTATATATCTTTTAAGGAAAAAAAGCTACTAGGTCTTAGACTCTCATACCATTCTCTTGCCTTCCCTTCTAATGTTAGCATGAAAATATTCATAAGGCAGTCCTCATGCCATTTAGCTTTTAACCCCCATACATGGATATGAAACTTGATGAGGTGTAACATAGGGTCATCATACTTTTCATCTTGAAACCTAGGGAGGTTTTTGTCCCACTCTATCTGAGGAAATTTTTGTGGAACCTAGGGATGTGATCTCTATTAATTGGAGCATATCTCCTTTGTATCCTTGGATCCATGTTTGTAAATCAGAAAGGGTCACTGAATATTTTCAACTAGTCTTAGAGTTCTCCACCAGTTGAGTCTTTAGGTCTATTGAGATTTGTGGAGTCGCCAGGTGGAAGGTTTCAATTCTACTATCCACCATCAACATGATTTGGATTGATTAATGCATTACCATGGGAGTTTATGAGAACTAGTGGGGTCAACAAGGCTACTGAAGACCAGTGGAGTTGCGAGGTGGATTTTTTTTTTGAAATTTTGAAGATATGTATACAATGGTCCACCACCAAATTCTTGATAAAAAACCAATCTAGGGAGTACTTTGGGTTTTTAGTTTGTTTATGTAGCCTTAAGGTTAATGAGTATCCCCTAACTAAGTCATTATCGTGCTAGGATGATCAAGTAATTAGTTTCTACTCTGGCTATGGGTTGGTTTTTAAGTCAAACTAGGGATGTATATGAGTCTATAAGAGTTTGTCAGGCTACTATGAACTAAGCCCCACCGTGACCACCACTATGTTAGATCCTCGTAATTTGCTAGATTGATTGAGATACAAATTGACAAGGGTAACATCAAACCAAGCTTTAAAGTTCTATGATCTAGCCCTCCTAGTCTCAGAGAGGGATCTCTCAATATGTTTGTAAGGATATAGCTTGATGCTTTTAAGAGGTTGATTTCAGGCTAGATGTTAAGTGCAAGGTATTTGATTGTTTTTTGGTTGGGTATGATACTTTGATAGATTTTAGATAGGAAACATGGAAGACTATTAAGTCATTGGGAAGTGGAGTCTAACAAGGTGCAAATAATTTCATCAATGGCGTTAAGATTATTTGCAGGGCAAGTTTACTTGGTTGGTGGATCTTTTAAGGTTATGAAGGTTTTATGAAATGGACATAAATATTGAGAACAACAAACTAATAAAGGGTTGAAACATAATCCTTTATATACTTGTAAACTGAGGGAGTTAGAAAATTGATAAGAATAGTAAGAGAATCAAAGGCATAAGCATAACCTAATCCATTTGATTTTAGACTGAAAATAGAGAATTAACCAAAACAAACATTCAAATAAAAACTTAGAAAGGCAAGAAAATTTATCCAACTTTTAGAGCTTTTATCATCTAGAGCAGAAAAAATATTTAAGATACATAAGTAACTATAACCATAGAAGGAGAGAAAACTCTAACATCCAAAGTTACAGCTATAAGGTTTCCTTAAAACAAATTCAGCTAATTAAAGGCAAAGAGCATGATTTTAAACATACTTCTTTGACAAACCTAGACAAAGTTGCTTTAAAGAGATGATTCTAAGAATAGAATATTTCAGTGGCAACAATATGCAGGGCTAACCATAAATCATAATTGATGCTAACTGATCTAAATTATCCAAGAAATGGACAAGCTAAGAAATTTTTAGAGAGAAAATGAATGATTTCTCTAATGTATCGAAGTAGAAGAAAACATTAAGGCAGTGAAGGACAAACAGATTTAAGGTGCCATTAGAAAAAATTTCTTAACCTAAATTATTTGTCCTACTGCAACATAGCAAGATGGAAAACATAATGGAAAACTAGAAAACATAAACAGAAGAAAATTTCACCATCAACCAGGCCTATGTATCCTGCAAGCAATCCTTCTCCATCAACAAGCAAATCAGATCATGCATGAGTTCCAAGACATCAATTTCTCTTCAAGAGCTTCAAAGGACTATGTATTATTCCAGCATCAGTCATCAAAATCCAAAATTTACAATGAGTTCCAATGCAATATTTATACTGTAAATGAGGAGGTGAAACTCTTCTAGGGTTCAAAATGTTATTAATTACAGAGTAAATGCATTCCTAGCCTTGAAAACCACACAAGGCATAAGGTAAGAATATCTACAGCCACTTCTCTGTTAAATAAATTTGACTTAATTTATGAGATAAAGATAGGTGGAAAAGATTTAATTTAAGGCTTTATCTTATCTTTACAATAACTGTTTTGACAGTTTAAAATATATTCTTTTGTGCAATAACTGCTTGTTTTCCTTTTCAGATAAAGAATGGCGAAAGGAGTCAGTTGATATTTCTGATTGAATAATTGCTCCCTTTTGATGTGCTCAAGGCTATCTTTAGGACTTATTCTTCTTGATTTAATCATAAAAATGCTCTTTAGGCCCTTTAACCTTGATTTTCCCTTAATACTCAGTCTTACTGCTTTATGATTGATTAGTCAATAACTGTACTTTTAGATCCTTTGTTAATATCACTTCACTGTCTTTTCTCTATTTTCCATTAAAACATTCATTTATTTCTTAACCATTTGTCTTTATCCTTTAAACTACGGATTAATCTTTAAATCTTCGAACTTTGCGCTTTAATCCTTTCTCTTTATGCTAATCCTCACTTTTCCTTGTTTGCTTCGATTTAAGCCTTTGATCTCTCTGTTTTCTTGTTTGTAGGGGTTTCTTGGAATCTTGAAGGGTTTCTATTATTGCATCGATCAAATGTTTGGAATCAAACCACAGATCTCCCATATTGCTTGTTAGAACCCTGAGGATCATCATCCCAGGTGTTTGTAACTTAGATGTTGCTATGGGTGAGCCTGTAAACTTTAGGTTTCCATTAAACCTGCACTCAAACATAAAACATATTATGAAAACCTCCATTTTTGGATAAACTACAATCAGAGGCATTAGGATGGGTGGAGGAGAATTTGTGGAGGAAGTGTATGCAGCGGAGTGGATTCTATGGTAAAAAACCATGAAAAACCAAGTTTAAATCTGCTTGTGGCGCAAAAATATGAATAAGCGATTTTGCAGAAAACTGCGAGTGGTTTTCACATGGGGTTAAGGCAGTAAGCAGTAATATATGAAATGAACGGGACACAGGTGGATGGTCGACATGTGTCCTTTGGAAAACTGCCCATTTCACGTGCAAGATGCACGGTGGGAGGGTTTGAAGAGATCAAGCACGAAGATTATCATTGGCCGTTAGTTCTGGGGGGCCTAGATCCATGGCTGTAAGCGAGCCCGACTAATGGAAAGATGTACGATGGTGGGGTGGTGGGACCTGATGATTGCGTCAGCTATTTTGTCGCGGAGCAGGCTTATTTTTTTGGCGGGGTGGAATGATGGGAAATAATGGTGGCCGTTGGATCAGAGGTGATCAATGGAAAATATTTCTCCAAGGAAAAAGGAGAGGGAATGGTCAAGAGGAAAGATAAGGGGTGGGAGCATTATAGCTGTTAGATCTGTATGATCAATGGTCAAGATTAGAAGAAACATGATGAAAAAGCTTAGCGCGGTTGGGTGGGACCGGCAGGATTATAAAGGAAATTGAGCGATGACCATCGAATCTAGATTAGATCGACAGTGGAGATCAAGTGTGGGGGGGACAAAGGGTACAACAAGATCTCATCGGTGGGGTGCCTCCACAGTGAATGGGGAAATACTGGCCGTTGGATCGGGGAAAAAATCAATGGTGGAGATGGACTGTGGGGGGACAGGGGAGTATGGGCCACCTTGGTCAGGTGCCCCTGTAGTGAAACTGAGCCATTGATCTGGGAAGAAATGGATGGTCCAGATGTGATCAGGGTGAGAAATTATAAAGGGAAGGGGCTGAGGTAAGGTTGAATGGGAGTCGTCGGATGACGAGGATGAACGGCCAGGATTTATCGTGGGGGATCGCATATCAGCGGAAAAGAGGGTTAGGGCACAAGGAAACTAGAATTTCGGAAGAGAGATGCGATGGCGAAGTGTGATAGAAAAGTGTGATGCGAAGTGCAATGCGATCGGGATTTCGCATTAGCAGTGAAAGGGTCTTGGATGGGAGGAAAAATGATAATGCGATGGTGCGACATGATGGAGTGACACGATGGCATGATGCGATATCGCGAAAGGGGCTTAAGACTGAGGCCGACGGTTGCAGGTCCCGATCTCATCAAGGAAAAGGGCTAATAACTTAATATTGCGGGGGCTTAAGCCTAATATTTTTAAAATGGACTATTTGGACAAAAAATGAAGGTTTTTAAGGTTTTTTGGAGTTTTCGATAGGGGGAAAAGAGGGTTTTAAACTAGAATAAAGGGATTTTATCATGTTCAAAGGGGATTTTGAGGGAAAATAAAGGGTAAAAAAGGTTTTTTGGAAGAAAAAGGGATGGGGGAAATGAGGGATTTTTTAAAGGGAAAATTATGAAAAAATGGCTTAGAAACAGTCTCTTTTGGTATTAGCAGGGCAACTTAGAGGCTTTGATTGAAGATTTTATGAGAGATAGATAACTTAGGGATAATGAACACAGTGATATTTCTAAAACTCATAGATTTTGATGAAAATATTGTTTTTGTAAATCCATGGACTAATCTAGACATCATCATATATAACATAATTTATAGATGGCTAACAGATTAGATGATGAAATTGAAGAGAATGAAGTATCTTCATCACAAATTAACACATTACAAACAATATGTAAAAGCGGATAGTGAATTGAAGAAGATGTTTCCATAATATAATCTTCTTTGACTGATCAAAATTAATATCTAAATATTTCAAATCAATAGTTAGTATGACACCATTGGTTAAGTAGACCTTCAAGTGTGACGGTGAATAGTACACACATAACATCTTCACAATTGATTCCATAAGATTCACAAAACTTGAGAAAATGAGATACATGTTTAATTATGAATATTCCACCCTCGTGATCAAAATTAAATTGAGCCAACTTATAAAAATATTCCATTGGGATTTAAAGTTTAGAAATAAATATTTTATAAAAACATCCCGGGAGTATGATTTGGGGATGATCCATTTAAGATAGTAGATTCAAAACAGACTCAACGAGCATAACTTGACAGTTGGTCCTCCTTCTAGCACAAGAATGTTGATGACATTGGATACTACCAACATCCATGGGGTTTCCCAGATGTGAAGTCCAAATTAGACCTCTCACCATTTAGAGTAGGAGGCCCATCTGGAGTATTGACCTGGCAACCATAACTCAAAGGTTTTCCTTCGATGTAATGAATGGAAAAAGAGAGCACACACATAACCTTTGAAATGAAGAAGTTAGTTGACACTATGAAACACCAATTGTAATTTTTAAAAGGAGGCCTTCACGATAGGGGAGAGAAGAGTGAGTATCTAGAAGGAAAGTAATAATACTATCCTAAGTGAGGAACGTGAAGGAAGGGAAAGATTTTTTAGTTATCTAGTGAAATAGTTCACATAGACACAATGATCATTAAGAAAATACAACACACATTCAACAATATTAGCACCAAAGCCAATTAAGTAGTTCAATTTCTTTATTAAATATGAACGCAAAAACATACCAAAAACATGTAAAGCATAGTCTTACAATATTCAGGATACGTGCATGAGAATGTGTTGGTTCAATGAGATTATGATAATTAAGTGAAATATCCAAGTACACTATTACAATGGTGAGCCACTAGCTCCAACGGTGGAACATCAAGTGACTTCTTACTTCTCCAAAGAATGATCCTCTCTCCTATATCAAGCTAGAGAAGACAAATCTAGCTCTCCAAAGTCTATTACTCCAAAAACCCTTTGCTTGAGTTATGAGGTTTCTTTTATAAAAAGAGTAATGACCTTTCATATCCCCTTATGACTCTTGAGTTACCCTCATGACTCTTGGACTCCTAAGTGACCTTTGAACTTCTATAAGACTCTTTGGTCCAGATGTGACTTTTCATATTTCACATCTGATTTTTGGACTTCCACAAATTTACATTTTCTCATTTTCCTTTTGATGATACATAATTACATCCCACATCATGTGGCAAAGCCTCATTGACGTGCATGAAACTGTGATGACACTTTTACAAACCATGAATTTGAAATGATGACATGGAACTTCATGATTATGTGTATATCCCAATTTCTCTCCTTGTTTCTATGTCTTACATTCTTGATGATATATCTTATTTATAATTCATCTTCACCCTCCAAAGGGTCTTGGATTAGTACAGAGACCTTCTAAGTCATCAAGAAATGTGTTCATTTTTTCATGGTCCTAGATGTCTTCATGTCTTCATGATAGTTCTTCTTTGTGATTATTCTTTGAAATTGATTATTTTTTTCTTCTCCTTGCCATCTTCCTTCAGCATTACCTTGCCTTGTTGAGGAGGTACATATGCCAATGAATTTTACTCATGACAAGGCAATATTAGTATGAAAATTCATCTATTCTATCCCTACTTTGCTCATGGAAAAAGTTGCTCGTGATGGGCCTGTGTGAGGAGTAAGGAGGAAAATATTGTTAAAGATGGAACAAATGAGCTCAAAATTGGTTAGGAAATATACCACTACTCACTAAAACTGTGCCATTTTTTATGAGGAGGGAATCTTCAGGGTCCAGCCCAGTGACCAAGTGCATGAGGGATTATGATCATATTACTGTCTAAAACTACACAAATCTTAGAGCTCAAGGGAAAAGGATAAAATGATAGCGTATTTTAGTTTCACAATGACTAAGGGATAGCCTCATTGTGGAATAGAACTACGACATGCATTAGGAAGGAAGGGCAAGAATCTATGACTGCAAAGTGAGGGAATCTAGTGGACAAGGGCTGATGGCTTGCTAAATAAGACTAAGACATGTGCTACAGCTGAGAGGTAGAAATTAGGAAGAGCGCAATTTTATTCAGAAGTGATATAGGAGAGGCTACATTTTCCACTATAACTGTGACATCCGACAGGAAGGCAAGAAGAAGAAGGTATGGCACAATGAGGGGTTCTCATCACATGGTGACAAGATCAATGCTTTAACAACCTGAACTAGGGAGGACCAAGAAGAGCTCCAAAATGGATAAGTGTGGAGCCAGTGGAGTAAGAGAGAAAAATATATCCAAACCCATGGAGTGAGAGAGAAAAATATATCTAAACAAGTCCAAAACACAATCCACACATGAATTATATAAATACAAAATGGGGGAATACATAGGAATCATTATCAACAATAATACCTTGAAACGACAACAAAGTGACACTTATTTATAAGTGTGAAAATTGAAATGAAACATTGTGACACTTAAAAAACAAGTTGTGACATAAGTATCGACTGCAACCATAAAGTGTGATAAGTTGTAGGAATGTGACTAGAACATATTCTTATGATATGTATGGCCATATAATGTAGAAGGGTGTGCTAGAGTTGCATCTAGTGATGTGAAAAGTTATCACAGACTCAACATGTGTAAGTAAGTGAATTTAACACTTATATATTGAGAAAAATACTAAAAACTTAACCAAGCATCAACCGAACATAAAGAGACCATGGGATGACAGATCACAAGATCCTCAATAGGCTCCAAAATTCAAGTGTAGGAAACATTTTGTAGGGTTTTGATCGCAACGTCAAAAAATTACCACTAACCATGCCAGTCGTAAAGGTATATCAATCAATCATTCATGTAAATTCTTTTCAAATCTCTCTCTTGCTCACAAATATATCTATGTTTCAAACAAAATATCAATTTTTTGACCATACATGCCATTCTTAGTACATCCATGGAATTAAATTGATAATACCAATAAAATTCCATGAAAATAACCCATTTATAAAATCACATATCTTCCTAAAAAAATACGATATGTTTTAATACAGCTATCAAATCTTTTCCTTTCTTTTTAATGACTACATCAATCAATTCACTTATTTTATTTAGGAAAAAATGAAATGTCCTTTTTATGTATTTAGAAGGTCATCTATGAAAGAAGGATCCCATCTCTTAATGGAATAAATTATAATAAAAATGAGAAGCTTTAAGATGTATATGAGGCACATGATATATGTCATTGGAATATGTTGAGAATCTAGGAAAAAATGAATTGGAAATTTTCACAAAGTCCTTATAATTTTAATTCATCATCTTGATCCCTCTAATATGGTTTTGATTTTTTCTGGTATTCCACAAGTGTCATAGATATCATCTAGAATAATTAACATTGTAATAAATTTTGTGAAGGAGATTTTATAAGGTAGTCGTCCAAAAGTAAAATTTTGTGTGATTCTTATAATATAAATTTATTTGTGCAATTTCCGAGTCTCTCAACAACCTACATAAGAGTCATGTGATAATATTTTAATATTTCATATAAATAGTCCATGAATATTCCATGGATATTTTTATTTTTTATCCTCCGTATCTTTATATTTTCTCTCTTGTCTTCTTTCTTTGAATGGTTTTTGTAGCCTTAGATCAGGCATACCTCCTTGAGAAATGAATAATCCTACAGTAAAAGTAAGATCCAAAATGACATAATGAAAACCCTGAACAAGATCCCTAAGTGTGAAAAAAATACCTTGCAACCAAATTTTGAGCCTAAAATTGTTGAAATTGTCCAGAAGCTAGAAGAGGTTACTCCCATGTGGCTCCCATATAGGATTTTAAGGTTTTTTAGGTTTACATAAAGGGGAATAAAAGTGTAAAAGAAAGTAAGTTGCAAGATCATTATACCAAATATGTCATTTCTATTGAGAGTCCAACTCTAGTGAGTGAATTTGTGCCTAAGAAATATGTTGAGGAGGATAATCCTCCCTTCCATGAGCATGAAAAGGGAGATAGATTAGAAATAGATGAAAACTTGTCATAATATCAGTTGTAAGGGTTTGATAAATGTACAAGGGATGTTGCAAAAAATTGGATTTGTACCAAGAATATGCTACACCATAATATGAGGAAGAAGTATTGGAAGTAATTGGATGGTTTATTTTACCATGATGTGTCTAATTTCATGCTCATTCCAATATTGTAAATATTCATAACCAAAAAATATCATATTTTTATCACTTTTTTCAAGTGTATGATTTAATGGTTTATAAATATTCCAATCCATTGGTTTTAATAATATTTTGGAAGGATTCCATCCCAGTATTGATGATGTATAGTATGCTCAAAATGAAGTAACATATTTTCCAGCAATACATGATGTTAGGTTGAGTCCATCTGTTGCCATAGTTAGTTACAAAGAAATTTTTTTTGAGGTTGTTTCAATGGAGTGATTATCTCCATCGATGTAACCTTTGAGATTTATGTCACTCCTGATTCTTATTTTGATAATGGAATAGAGATGCTACTATCAAATAAATTTCATAATTTTGTTGTTGTTAAAGAAAAGGAGCCTCCAGTTTTTATATTCAAGAAGATTTCAATGTGAAATTTGAACCATTAAGCTATGTGAATCAATCACATGGTTGAGTTATTTCTCTCATGAAAGATTTGTAACCAAAGAAAGGCAGAGTACCATCAGGGATTGTATCCCATTCCCCTGAGATGTCATGAAGAGAGGAGATACTGCATATAGTTTGTCATGTTATAAAGCAAGAAATTTGCATCATACTGCATTGAGAATATGTGGTGGTGTGGTACCTTAATTTTTTACTTGCATGTGTGTGAAAATTGAGTTCAAAAACTACATACATAAAAGCAAGAAAAAAAGTAGTACATAAGTTTGATAGGAACTTGAGATTAGCATATAGGATGATCATATGCTTAAAAATGAAATTTTTAAGATGTAGAATGGTTGTTTAAGCATTTGGATAACTTATTGGGTAGGTAACAAATGTGTATGGGAATTATTTTGTTGGGATTTTTGGATATAAAAATAAACGATGTTTTTATATTTCATTTAATTACAAGGTGAATAAGGACCATAAATAACAAAATACTAGGCTCAGAGAAAGAGATAATGTAAGTGAGGTATCTAGCAAGGTGAGAAAATATTTATAAGGAAAAAGAGGTACATTTTGTCCTTGGCATGAAATATAGAGAATAAGGTGAGCACATTGAAGCTCATAGGAAGGTACAGGATATTGCGAAATAACATGGTTAGAAAAATTAAGGGAATAGTAGAAGGAAACTACCATAGAAAAGTGAAAGAAGTAGATGTCAGAGGATCCCAGGCTTGAAAAGATGAAGAAAAACCAAGAGAAGGAAATGAAAAAGGCACATTAAAAAAAGATAATAAATAAATATGTTGATAATGTAAGAAGAAGAATAAAGGGAAAGAATAAATACACTATGTGTTTGAAAATTTTAGATGGAAAAGAATAGAATCCATGAAAGATGACATACCTAATAATATTAATGGTTCTATCTAAATAATTTTTTTTAATAATGGAAAGAAATGGTATCGGTCCAATATTTGTATAAGGGCTATATTAGCCAGAGTTGAAGTTTTTAAATTGTATTTATATTAATCAATGTTTATGAGTCATGTATATCCTGATAGTTTTTATGTTGAAATATTGGTGGTGCTCTAAGAAAAAAATTGTAGTGAATGGTTCATGGTAATCCACGAACCACTTGTCATAAAAGAGGAAGGTTTTTGTTCATATAAAAACCACTAAATGTAATTAATCTCTTGTTCTAAGTAGAAACCACTTGAGCTTGTGATTATTATGTGTCATCCACAAAGAGAAGCTCGACCATGAGTAGAACCATCGATTTGAGGCAATCCATAATTTTCAAAAACATTGATACGAGGGAGCTAGGGAGATTGTAAGTCATGAAGAAGGAATTTTTGTAGTTTAAGAAAAGGATGAAAATGGACACTTAGCCTTGAAATAAAGGTTTGAGGGTTACTCTCTGACAATAAAAACCAAGATGTGGTTATGGGTAAGCTAAATAAAACAAAAGATGATGATTATGATTATGCACTCACAAGGAGTATCTTCAATAGTTATTCAATTGGAGAGGTCATCCACTTGAATATGCTGCATGAAAGAAATAAATATGTGTGTGTGTGTGTGTTAAAATAATGGAATAGCTCATTGGCAGAATCATGTAAATAAATATTTAGTTCATGGCTAGTCTAATGTAGGTGCATTGCAAGTTTGGTTATAAGTAAGCCAAAGAAAATGAAGGATGATGATTAATGACGATGTAGGGAGAGTAAAAGGAACATGTATGGAGATTCATCTTTGGATAATGTTTGATGGGCAATGTGTAATATAGTTTTTCCTATAGAATCAATAAATGTAGTGATTGGAAACCAATGTACTTCAATGTATAGTAAATTTTTTATATAGACCTTAATAATGATTATGTTATGAATATAAAGAAGAAAAATAAAGAAAACAAGAATTAAGAATGAATAATATCAAATATTGTATAAGAATAAAGGTGAATATTGAAATCACCGAAGGAAAAGACCATAGAATATGAAGATGAAGAAGGGACAAAATATTTCATATTGAGATCACACGTACTTGTTAAAGGGGTATGAAGTAATAACTCCTAGTTGTGATGTTTAATGAGTAAATTATATGGTGGTTTATAATGATGTAGAAAAATTCTATAATCCTATGTAAGAATAAGAGATGAGGAGAAATAAGATGAGTTATTGATGAATATTTTTTGAGATATTCATGGAGATATTGTTGAGCTAGTTATGTGTTTGGTTGAACTAATCATCTAATTATAACATATTTGTTATGGTCACCTAAAGTCATAGAAAGGGATCATTTTTGCAATAGAAAGTGAGACATAAGAATGGTTTGATTAATATAATTTCCCATTTGGGGGTTTCTAGAACATATACTCTCAATGTCCCTTCCTTGTCATATGCTTGTACTTATTTTTTGTTATATTTGATTTAAAAAATATCAAGGTAAAATTCTTGTACAATTTTCAACCCAAGCCATTATTATAGTGCTAATAGGTGGAAATAGGGACACTACTAAACCTCTTTTAATAATTTCAAATATAACTCCATAAATCCTTATCACCCGTGTGTGGATAAATCTACGAGCATGTTCCATGTGCCTATATTCACTACATTAGTTCATTATTATATTTTGTAATTATATTAATATACAAAATATATTTTAAAAAATAATTATTGTCCCTAAATCAAAATGGGGTCTAGTAATTCATTATGAAATTTTACATTAATGTGCTCTTATTTTTTCCTTTCACACTATGTAAACTACTAATAATAATTACAGTTTAATGTACAAAATCTCATTTAACTCATCAAGAGAATAAAATTATGATAATTCATTTCATTTGGTGAGTGCAAAATATGTTATTTAAGCCACACACAAATATCATAACATAAAATTATCATCTAATATAATCATCCATATAATAAAATGTAATTTTCCATCATCATAACAACAAACGTATAACTAGGTCACCTATAAATTAATGCCCTCAAAGAATAAGTCAACTTTTTAGTAGTAAGAAAATAAAATAGCGCATCACAAGGAAAAAGGGCATGTACCCTTTGTCATAACCAATACATTTATATGATAAGGGGAATTTAATCAATGAGAATAACAATCACATTTCCATTATCATGATATAACCATTGAGTGGATAAGAATATGTATACATTCCATTTTCAGGATGTAGGAATCAAATGATAAAAACAAATATAGCTTTATGTTTCTCAAAATGTAGGAAGTCAAGTGTTGATAAGATAGAGCACACATTGTTTCTTACAATTTGGTCATTTGGAATATGAGGAGAATGATACGAGGAGAATGAGAACACAATTTTCTTTCATTTTAAGCATTAGGAAAATAAGGATAATGTACATATATCATTTCTCAAATATTATAATCATTGATATGTCAAGGTGGAAGGGTATATTCCTCCTCTCACAATTTACACATGCAAATGATGAATATAAAGAGAATTAACTACATACAGTTCTAAATTATATCCCAAACATGTATTTTTTACAATCATAACCCCATTTTTCTCATTGATGGGCCTTCAAGTGTCTATGATTCTTTGGATAATATGGGAACAAAAGGAAAATACAATTAGAATCAATCATCATGAACAATTAGGAGTCATTTATGACATATCATAAATTTTATGAGTTATTCCTTGTCATTTTTTATATAGTTGGAGTTTGTAGCTGGAGGGTTCTACCAAAAAATAAGTTCATATAGTGGTATGAAGTTTCACCTTGTCTATAATATTGAAATACATAACCACATTTATTTCATGTTCTTTCACCTTGTGTAAGATATTCTCTTTTATTAATCATTGATAAATCATAAATTGAATGCCTCTAGATTTTGTTATTGAGACATTGAAATTATACTCTCCCTTTAAGAAATATGCCAACCAATAATTCGTTCCTCATTTATTTCCCTTTGGGGAAACCATTTCATATATGTGCCCTAAAAAATGGAGTACCAAGATGTGAGTTTGCTAAATCAACAAAGTTTATTACATTTTCATGATAGTTAATGAAATTGATAGAATATTGATTGGAAAATAGTTGTACAATATTTAATACATGGTCACGATCTAGTGAAATATTTGGTTAGTCCTCATCCAACTGAGATAACTCACAAGTTATACGTTGACCAATGGGAAGTGATACATGATGCCATTTGTCAACCTAGTATGTAGATTCACATCATCCCATTCATTAATACTACATGGGCCACATAAGCAAGAATTTTTTCTTGTCCATATTTCAGATATTTCTTTCTTTGATGCTTGAACAAAATAAAATCCAACACTTTATTGATTTTTTTTACATTCATTTGTATGTGATCAATATACATTAACCACACCCAAAAATTATCTCTAAATGTGTCCTTTCCTTGTTTATTGATATTCACACCTTCTTGTTCCCTCTTCCATTATTGAAGAGTGCCATTAAACAATATATTTTACATCTTCAATGATGTAATTAGCTGTTAACTCCATTTCTTCCTTGCGTAACACAATTTTGATGCATGTGCCTACTCCATTACACTTGCCTTTCTTGTGCCTAGTTTTGAGATTTTGAAAAAAATGTGGCACCTTGTATTTTTTGTTCAACATACACAACCATTATAATACATGAGAATTTTTGAACTGGCACACACAACCATCTAACCAAATATAATGTCAATTCATATGACTATTTGTCTCCTTCAAGTGATTCTAGAACAATTGAAATCAATGTTGTACATAAGCTAAGTTGTGGAATCTATCACCTTGAACATTTATGAATAAAAATACTCCTATATATGATATGAACCATTATTCTGACTCATTCTAAGTGATAATATTGGCTTTCAAAATCATTTTACAATTCTTCGCAAAATCAATCATTGATAAATAATAGAAATAAGAAATTTATCTTTACATATTCTAAAATGCTCATCCCTCCATCAACACATGTGGATGTGTTGAACATATTGTTTAGCCTTTTCAAATAAATCATTCACAAAGCCATAAACTTGCATCTAGCAGGAAATTAATTGTTACAATTATTCCACTACACACTTCAAAGTTTAATTTGGAAGAAATAATAAAATTTAAGTACTCATTACAAACCTAGGAAGTTATGAAACATATCTTTTTTCTTTTATTCTCTTCCTTACTATCACACATCAAATAATTGAAGCTTTGTAAGTAAACCTCCTTCCTTCCCAAGTCATACTCTTTATCACATGCATGCACTTTCTTAGTAATTTCTTCCACAACACCTAGGGAATTTCCCATATAAACAATCTTTTCAATAATATGTACAACCATTTGGCCTTGTACACATGATCCTATGAATAAAGTCTCTAAATGATGTTGGCAGGGATATAATTGATCATTCCCGCACAAAATTGTTAACCAACACACAATATGTGTGTGTGTGTGTGATAATAATAACCATCATTCCTACACAAAAGTGTTAACCAATACATAAAAAATATATTTATGTTTGATAATAATAGACATATTCAATGTTGTAGCTACAACAACATGTGTTACATATTGTGTTTATTTAGACGTATTTAGTCTTGTACTTCTCAAAAAAAATTCCCCAATTTAAGTGCATGTTGACGGGAAAAAATTTTCTGCTGACAACAAGGGGGCTCTCCCCTGTGAAAGGTCTCAATTAGACCTCACACTGTTTGGGATAGGAGCCCCATCTGGTATGTGCACCTGGCTACCACCATGATTGTTTCCACTCTTGGTTGTCAGATGAGAAGATGATGGAGCAGAGGCGAGGATGAAATGACCAATTAGTGTAGAAAAATCAGGCCAAGATTAACGAACCATAAACAAAGATGGAAGCAAGTCTAAGCAGCAAAAATAAAAGGGGGATATGTCATAACTAGGATCAGTGAGCCAAAACCAGTGAAACATATATAAAAGAAAACACGCCAGAAGTTAACTGCAAAGTAGTTCACAAAGACTACCGCCGTGGCAAGGACAAAGAAACATTAATCCGAAAGAAGACATACATACAACCATTGAGAAATAGTTCATAACTGATCATATACATGAAAGCAAATGTACAACATAATGAAGTACTAGACAGCTAGTACTATCACCACAAACAAGCACGTGAATTAGTGCCGAGAAGGAGAATATATTATTAATGATGCTGCAACATCGAATACATGTTTATAACTCGTTAAAACCCAATAGTGGAACATGGGTTGTTCATTTCTAAGCACGATCCAAAACCCTAGCCTCGTGACCCTTCTTTCTACTTGATACCAAGAGCTGAGTGCCTTTAGCTCTCTTGGAACAATTCCTCTACCATACTGGCTTTCTTTGTCGAGCTAAAAGTACCAATATCCTTTCTCGAAATTGTATATATAGGCTGAGATGACCCTTGAGTTGCCCCCTTTTACACTTGTTCTTCCCAACTGTTGGGTTGGTTTGCGACTTGGTCCATTCACGACCTACGACCCTAGTAAATTCATCACCTGCGATCTCGGGAAATCCACGACCTGCAACTCTGGGAAATTCATGACCTGTGACCTTGGGTAATTCGTGACCTCTGACCACAAGCAAAATCGTGATCTGTGACCTCGGACAATTTACGACTTGCGACCTGTGACCTCAAGAAAATATGTGACCTGCAACCTTGGGCAGTCTGCGACATGACGACCTTGAGCAAGTCCTGACCTGCGACCTTGAGAAAATTTGCGAACTTCTCTGGGTTTCACAGCAATATTTATTTTCCTTCATCTCTGTCTTGTGAAAGTGACTGAGTAACTTTTCGGTTCTTTTGAGCTTTGAAAGGATCCACCTTGCCTGCCAAAGAAGGCCCTAGCTTCAGCTCCGCTCACCGACCACCTCTACCTGCAAACAATGTAACATGGGTCACATGTCTTCCAAAATATTGATGCTAAAGCACATTTAGTTAGCTAAAGGAATGATTTAGCAAAAAATAAACTTAGACCCCTAGGTGGTCAAGTTTTCTCAGATTGTAGACATGTAGATTTCCAATGCCATCACCAATTTCCAAGCAGTCTCCATCTGCTCCTATGGAGGCTCTACTAACAGCTAATGAAGGAAAACTTTGACCTAGATCACATATTTCTCTGCCTCCAACTGTTTCTTGATAGGATCACCACTTATCTATAGGTATATGACACCAAGTGTGTCTTTGTAATAAATATTAGTTGATTTATAATCCAATGCAGGGGCTTCGCGATGAATCCTTTTTGTGTCCATCCTTAAAACAAAATCGCATGGCCTTATTGTACCATCTATAGACCCTGTCACAAAAAGACCTTCTGCTGGTGCCATTTCCCATGGAATGTAATGAGTTTCTAGCTTCCAAATTTTGATTTGGTATAAGATTAGAAATATCCCAACTGCAAGCATTGTGCGAAAAGTATGCCTAGACCCTGCTGAGTTATGCGCCACATGGAAACTCGAACGAACTTTCTCAGCGGTTACCCCATGGTAACCATGTGGTGCTGGCTTGGGCAATGTTCCGGAATAGAAAAGAGTTCCTTGCATGAATAGGCGAACAACACCATTGCCACCAGCAGTTGTTAAGGCATAAAAGGTTGAGGTGTTTCCATTGGTAGGCTTATGGGGTGCATGCAATTTTAATGTACGATGCAGAAAACATTGACACAAATGAGCTATCTCTTTGACTACCGAGACTCACAAGCTTTCTTCTAGTTTCCAAGGTTCCTATTCGTGATTGGTGAAAATGCTGCAGTTAATTAGGTTTTAGTAGCTAATGGTCCATTTCGCCAATCCTAAAGACAAAGAAATCCATCATGAGGAAAGTGAACAGATAAAAGAGGCTTCCCATTTGGTGAAAAATCCACACATGAAACTTTGTATTCATGCGCTTTCAGCTCAACAAGACAAGGGTGAGCCAAAGAATCCAAAATTACCGTGGCTGGTTTATGCTCTGACTCTCGAGCTGTAATAACCTTGGCCTCGTAGCATGAACATGCTAGGCAAGTCAATGCTTTCGGGGTTCTAGAGGCCACCAGGAGCCGAACTTTGCGATTTGCATCAACATTGTACATGGCAATGACACAATCAGAAAGATATTTAAAATATACATTTAAAACATTGAAAGCAAAGCCACTACAACATCTTATTGTCAAACCTATAACCTTCTCCAATTTGAGCTTCTCAAAAAGATCAATTCTCCAGGATTTCTTCTTTAAAAGCCACATTCTGAACTGTTAGGATCTTACTCAGACGTGACCTCTGTGAACCCGAGTTGTAAAGAAGATGCGATGTGACCAGCCTCCTGTCCAGATAAAATAGTTAATGATTTATACTAGTTCAATTTTTCCTACAAAAATGAGACATGATAAACAGTGAAGGCATCAAGGAGGCCATATTCTTGTGACTTAGCGACTTGGGCGAAAATGCGACCCTCCTTGGTCGCAAATTCACAATCTTATGCAAGTCACACTCCTCATTTGTCTCACATGCTTTGCGACCCAGCGACTTGGGTAGAGATGCAACCTACCAGTGGTCGCACAGTCACAAAATTACACAAGTCGCACTCCTCATTTGTCTCACACACTCTGCGACCCAGTGACTTGGGCAGAGATGCGACCTACTAGTGGTTGCACAGTCGCAATATTGCTTGGGTCACACTCTTCATTTGTTTCGCACGCTCCATGATCCAACAACTTAGTCATGCTTGCCACAGGTCGCATGAGACACATATGCGACTCAGCGACTGGTCGCAAAGGCCATAGGCTGCCTTCTCTCCGGATTTCACCAAGCAGCATGCTCGCTCTTCAAAATACAATCTCAGGTTGATCATACCTTTTGCACTGAGCACCGAACCTATGCTAAACGGAATGATTTTTGATTGCGTTGGGATGTAGTGTAATGTCTTTCGTTCTTTCTGCGAAACTCCGGTGACATTCATCACAGAGGTGATCTCAAAAGAAGATGAGCCCCTTGACCATATAGGGGTGCGTAGATTTTGATGCTCCTCAGTAATTATTTCAAGTTAAAATGCAGGGTGCCAACCATCATTGTGTTCATGGTTCATATATCCATGGCGGTTTATTCCATTGAATTGAGAAGCAATGCCATGGTAGCTTTACATCTCTTTGATGCGCCGCGAAAAACTGTTGAAGCCTCCAGAAGATGGCGATGGCCAAGCGGAAACCCACACTATGTACTCTTCCCGTGACTATGTTAAGAACAACAAGCTATAATAGAACTGTGCTTTGACCAAACAAAACGTAGAACCAGCAGGTTTTTCCCTTTACCACTCTGCAGTTTTTCTCTCCTCTCCTTGGATTGGCTATAGATGGTCTTCATTGGGCTGTGGCTGTGAGTAATGATTACATTAAGATGTAGTGGGTGTGTTTTGTATTAACCCTTTGCAATCTTTGCTAGGTTTACATCCACCATGTAAAACTTTCGATCCAAGCTTGACACACCCGAGCCCATGCCGTGAAGCAGTTTCTCAGATCTCCATGGGGCACAGCCTTTTGAAAAGTCAAATAAAGTGCGCAATTTATAGAGTTGTGACTATGCCTACGATAGCCCATGACCTTTAAAGCATTTCATAATGCATAGTCATCATAATCTTCTTCCTCCCTCTAACTATGCCTTGGATGCGTATTTAATGTGAATGCTCTTTTGATCCCCATTGAATAATTTATCGCCTTATACAAGCCTTGATCTTTAGGAATGAAACTATATGTCCGAGAACGTGTGGCTCAATTTTTATTGAAGATTTCCCCAAATAGTGGACCCTTGTAATTATAGTTTTAATTTATTTCTCTCAGCATGACAGTGATATTGTTTGCCCAATCATCTACAGGCCCAACCTGCGTGACATATTGTAATATCGATTAGTCCATGGTTACTCCTTTAGAATAATGTTTCTAGATATGAAAATGGTTAAAACGAGACCCCAAGCTTGATGGAGAACACAAATAGAATGCCTAAAATCCATGGTGAAGGGGCTTGTAATGGAAATACACAGAAAAGTTTCCATTCGAGTGCATGCATGGTGATCCCCCCACACATGGCGTGGTTGCAGCAAAATTATCTTGTCACAAAGGTGAGAAGGTTTATGAGGGGCTGGGAAAATGCCACAGGGATGTCACTGATCACAGGCCGGGTGAATACCCTCAAGGCTCAAGCGAGTAGAGGGGGACTCGAAATTTTAAATATACCCAAAATTTTGGGTGGTGTTGTAGCGACTACAACAATTGGTGAACCACTGGTAGAACCCAGCATCTCTGTCAACACCCCAAAAAAATTCTGTGTCCGGGTAGTGCTGCAAGGGAATATTGAACAAGTTCTAAGGGTACCCATGTATCATTTTGACCTTTTCAGATATGCCCAATCCTTGTGCCCCAACTAGGTCTCGTTAATCAAAACGCGTCAAGGAGGAACTTCATAGATGCCAATGGTTGATTGATGATGTAGAGAGCAAGGCAACGGGCTTATTATATTCAAAATTTTAAAATAAGTTTCTGGTGTTGCTTTTCTACCAAAAGGCTTGGATAGTACCCCAACTAATTCACTTCAAGAAATCACAAACGTTGCTCTGTTGCCAGCGAGCCTGGTCAGTACCCCAGTGGATTCGTTGCATTACCTCTCTACACAAGAAGCCTTTCTCAATCCTTTACCCTTTTTCATGCGCTTGCAACACTTATTTTCATCTGCTCATGGCACTTATTTTGCATGGGCGGATGAGGGATCCTGACTTATTTTATGGGCAAGAGAGATTGTTTCTTATTTGACAGAAACTGAAAGATATCCTGATTTAGGTTTTCCCTCATGCCAAGTCTTCACACCCTACCTACCACCCCAGGTGAAATGTGCAAAACAAATCATTAAGATGTTCGAGACTATGCTGGGCACAAGGCTCGGGTTACAGGTATAGGCCATTCATACTCGTTAGGGTTCTCCACAAAAAATCAGCTCGTATCTCCCTGGCTAATGAATTTAGACTCATAGGAATTATGTTGAGAACGCAACTTTGATGACCTGTCCCGAGAGAAGATGACTCTTGAGGTAACTACTACAACCTCACGCAAGAAATGGAGTTACGGTTTCAACAATCGGGGCAAACAAGTAAACAAGGTCATCAGGGTTTGGGTGAGGGCTTGTGCAGTGTTATGCAATATACCAAAACTTTCAAAGCCACATAAATAACCAATGCAAATGATGCGAGGAAGAAAGCGCACAACACAATGCAACAGATAAGGCTTATGACACCATGCAATGCCATGTGTGAGAAGGATCCACTATTTACTAGTGGAAAACAAGGCAAAGCACATGCAGTGATTATCTAAATATTATGCAGCAACAAGCATACTGAAAAAGCATGAATGCAAAAAATAAATTGAAAATTATAATTCATAAACTATTGACTGCAAGAAAAGACAACAAGAATAATTCTAAACCCTAAAGCAAAACCTTAGCAAGTAAACCTAATTAACAACTTGACAAAAAAAATTGTATTAGCAGATCCTAACTAGCCTAATCCTAAAACCCTAGTTTAACCAAAGAGGTAGTCAGGTTATGTAAAATCAACTTTCCAGTGCAGCCACCACATTAGTTCCCACCCTGCAAGAACAACAATGTTCGCAATCAGAGGCAGCATACAAAATCGTGCACCAACAACAAGATTTACCTGAAGAGTATGTGAAATAGAAACAAGGTCGTGGCTACTTACCAGAGAATGTGCCAGAATAGATTGTGCTAGCTGAATTTCACTTTGATCCTGATACATTGAAATAGGTACTTGAAATCTAAAATGATTTATAAATGACAAACATCCATGTCCGCACATTCCTGGGTTTGACGGAAGTGGGGAAATACTATTGGTAGGTGTATTCATTGGAAAGGATTAGTCAAACCAGCCAGGAATCTCATCGTGATGTTGAGGATGATCAATTTGATGGGATGGTAGAGATAGGCATCTGCCAGGCGAATTTGAGGTGCTTGTGAATCCAAGTGCAGAAACCATAATTTTGAAAACCCTAGTTTGAAGTTGTTCCTGGGTTTCGTCGGGGCTGTGATGATCTGAAATAATTTTCAATAGAGGCTTAAGTGCCTCACCTTCTTGGACAAACCCTGGAACTTCGATCGGGGAATTTTCACACTTTAATGGTTTGGTGATGTCAACCGGTGAACATCTGTGATCATTAATCATGGTGATTAGATAAATGTTGGTGGGCTTATCATTAATTCAGCCAAATTTTTGCACACTGACGGATGGAAAATCTAATTTATCAGATCCTTTATATTTCCCAGGATAGGGCGAATTGACCAAAATATTTTCATGCAGCGAAGGGATTCGCCAAACATCAGATGCTTGTGCCTGCATGCAACTTGGGGGAAAAACACCTGAAAAGATTAGAGCCAAAAGTTGGGTTTTTCCTTCCAGTTAATAAATTAGGGTATATCGATTGTTGCATATCAGTTATCAGGGGATAGAAAGATGTGCTCAAAGAAGGATCACTTGAATAGTAGGCTTGCCCAAATGAGCTGGAATCCAGCACAGTTGTGCTGAAAGGGGTATGATATATGGGGACCGTTATTTTAGAATCCTTACTTTGAGAAACCCTAGTTTGACTAATTTCAGGGGTCCCATCAGGATCATGAGGATGTGAGGTAACAAACAGCAGAAGCTGAATTGCTTTGATTTCCTGATGGGTCCTTGAATCTTCACAAAGCGGATCATAAAATTTCGGTGGCTTCATGTGGTCGACAGATAGATACGAATGACAGACCTCAGAGGAGTGAGTGAATATGCTTTCAGATAAGTAACTATCATGGGATCCATCAACCAAAATATTAGACTTCCAAGGAGTTAATAGTTGGGATGAATTGATAAAAGAAACATCTTGAGGTTGCTGAGACAGGAAGTCACTCATTTTGTTGTTTAAAGATTGCAGATGAAAAATATCATGCATAAGAGATTCATCAATTTCGTAATTTGATTGTGAAACACCACTAGTGTGCTCATGATTTTCATCGATACCAGCATGAGAAAATTTTGAATGACTTGATGAAATTACTAGTGTGGTGAACTCATGAAATAAATCAGGGAATAGTGGATGAAATGGTTCAGATGTGAGGGTATCAACCGTACAAGGACTTTCACTTCGCACATCAGTGTCACCCAGAGAAAAAAATGACCCTGCATGCCTATCATGGTCCAATGACTTGGTAGGGAAATCAACTTTTCCCGAGATAGGACCCAATTTATTATCAGTATGAGAACGAGATTTAGAATCCTATCTAGGCAAACATTCAGTGGAATCGAGATAGGTTTCAGTGACAGGGGGAGATTTTAGGCCAATATGCATTTCAAGCTTCGATTTGAAAGGGTATGTGAAATATTTTGGGACACAATCTGAATAGTTGGAAAATTGAGGATTATCACAACAAACATCAGGATCAGGCCCAGTTGCTGACTGAAATTGTTCTAGGGAAACGAAAATCACGTATCGAAACTGTTCAATTAAATATGTCCAATCAACACCCCTTTCAGGGAACTCAAGAAAAAAATCAACAAACCTGATAGAAAACTCCTCTATAGATTATTGAGGTTCGATTCTAATTTCATTTAACCTTGTTAATACATTTTGAAAATTGTACCTGTGAAAATATTGTTGTAATTCACCGGCGAGCTGTTCGAATGAATGGATGGAAGATGACGGCAATGTGCGGCACTATTTCTATTCATGAACTTCGAGAGTGAGGGAGAAAAGAACGTAAGCCAACTCCTCCTCATCAACTTCGTAACACTCACAAAACTCACAAAAATCCGAAAGGTGCTCGGTTATGGAAACTTCGTTCTCACTATTGAATTTTAACTGGGACAAGTGATACATAGGTTCATCAAGGATTGAGAAACGAGAACCAAATAAATCTGATAAACACCTCGAGAGAATGATTTGGGGACAAGCCATTATAGATATGAGACTAATTGCAGGCTCTAAGGGCTTAGCTTGTCATCTGGCCCTCCTTCTAGCGCCAATTTGTTCACGAGAAAAAATGTATTGCATACAACAAGGGGGGTCTCCCTAGTGAAAGGTCCCAATTAGACCTCACACTATTTGGGATAGGAGCTCCATCCGGTATGTGGGACCGACTGCCGCCACGATTGTTTCCACTCTTGGTTGTCAGACAAGAAGATGATGGAGCAGAGGCAAGGATGAAATGACCAATTAGTGAAGCAAAATCAACCCAAGATTAAAAAACCATAAAAAAAGATGCAAGCAATTCTAAGCAACAAAAATAAAATGAGGATATGCCGAAACTGGGATCAGTGAGCCAAAACCAATCAAACATATATGAAAGAAAACACGCTAGAAGTTAACTGCAATGTAATTCACAATAAACTACCACCGTGGCAAGGAAAAAGAAATGCTAATCTGAAAGCAGACATACATACAACCATTGAGAAATATTTCATAACTGATGACATGCATGAAAGCAAACGTACAGTATAATGAAGTACTAGACAGCTAGTACTATCACCACAAACAAGCATGTGAATTAGTGTCAAGAAGGAGAATATATTATTAATGCTGCTGCAACGTCGAATACATATTTACAACTTGTTAAAACCCAATAGTGGAACATGGGTTGTTCATTTCAAAGCACGATGCACAACCCTAGCCTCACTACCCTTCTTTCTACTTGATACCAAGAGCTGAGTGCTTTTAGCTCTCTTGCAACAATTCCTCTACCATACTGGCTTTCTTTGTCGAGCTAAAAGTCCCAGTGTCCTTTCTTGAAGTTGTATATATAGGCTGAGATGACCCTTGAGTTGCCCCCTTTTACTCTTGGTCTTCTCGACTGTTGGGCTGGTTTGCGACTTGGGCCATTCGCGACCTGCGACCCTGGGAAATTCGCGACCTGCAATATCAGGCAATTTGTGACCTACGACTCTGTGAAATTCACGACCTATGATCTCGGGCAATCTGTGACCTATGACCACAAGCAAAACCAGAACCTTTGACCTCGGATAATTCATGACCTGCGACCTAGGGCAATCAGCGACCTGCGACCTCGAGCAAATCTGTGACCTGCGACCTTAGGCAGTCTACAACCCGACGACCTTGAGCAAGTGGCAACCTGCAACATTGAGCAAATTTGTGACCTTCTCTGGGTTTCATAGCAAGATTTATTTTCCTTCATCTCTGTCTCATGAAAGTGACTAAGTACCTTTTCAGTTCTTTCGAGCTTTGAAAGGATCCACCTTACTTGCCAGAGAAGGCACTAGCTTCGGCTCCACTCACCGACCGCCTCTTCCTACAAACAACGTAACATGGGTCATGTTGTCGACAAATGTTGTCACCCCTAGAGACAGCCTAGAGTTGCCATAGACCAGTGCCTAGGACATCTTATCATAGCAGGGAGTGTATCATAAAACTTGGGTGTCAATCCAAAACTCTACTGCTATCTCTTGTAGAACAAGGAAATTGATTTTTAATGGGACCAGAACTTATAGAAATTGCCACAAGGAAAGTAAAGTTGTAGAGACAAGATGCAAAGCTCCAACACAAAAGCATCAGACTGTTAAGAGACAATTTACTGTAAAGAGGGCCGATTCAAGTAATATGCCACAGAAATCAAATATCAGCAGGTGTATGCAGTGAAAGAAATATAAGAAGATATTAGTTAACTTTGGTCTAATACCCAGATTCACAACATAACCATATATGGGCTTATCATTCTAAGAATCCATACATGACAATGGTGTTTTAAAAGCACCCTCCAAAAGCAACTAATATAGCAGAAAGATGGATGAAATGAACATGAAACATTATATCATGCCTGAGCCATATTTAAAGCGCTTGACTGATCCAAGTATGGGTATCAACTAGGATAAATCCTTACCTAAAATTAGTGAGCCACTCGCATTCCAGTACATGATACAAGAAGATGGATAAAATGAAATGTTGTATTAAAAACATAAAAGGAAGTTACATACTGTGGGATACCAAAGACCAGAATCTTCTAATACAGATAGAACTCCTCCTCACTGAGACCCTACGGGCTCTGAGCCTTCCTACAAGAGCTTTTGCAAAATGTATACAAAAATGCTTTTCACTGCACAATTCTCTGATAAAAATCTGGAACCTTTACAATGTCTTTCTTCCTCCTATTTATAGAGGAAGGAGAGGAAAAAATCATGAAAGAAGTAGGTGAAAACAATTAATTGTTTCATTAAAACAAAATGGCGGAAACATTCACGCCCACACCATTTGACAGCCATGAAATACTGCATGTACTCTGCTGCCAGCTCCATGAAGTAAATGCACTGGGTAGAAAATCTCTTTAGGGGTAAGGTATGAAGAATAAAATATGTAACACTCTGTACTTTCCTGAGAGAAAAATCTGTTGAAGTAAAACTTGGAGGATATGATTTTTATGCACTTGTACTCTTTTCCTTCTAAATGTGGTATTTCTATTTAAAATCTTCGGCTCCAGACGTTGAATCCTTTGCTCTCTGATTGATACCTTTTTCCGTATGATTAATAACCCCGTCTATGGAAAATCTATGTTTTAAATTTCTCTGGAGGGTTTGGTAGACTTTTACCATGGCTTATTTAATGCAAGCCATGTCACGGCAACTACCAGAGATCTTCTTCATGAACATGGTACTTGAACACTCAGTATTGCAACGCGTCTTTTGCTTCAGCAATGGATGCCGTGAATTGTGATAGCTTTTCTTCTTCGTCGTAAACCTGCAAAACCCACAAGCACATTAAATAAAACTAGGCACAAGGGTGGTGGATGCGATCTTGACCATGGAATGGTGACGTAGATTGGGAGAAATGATAAGAAGATGCAGGGTGGTGAAAAATGCATATAAATAGTGGAGGAACGAAGGGTGAAAATGATATATACAGTGGGACGACGATAAGTGAACGAGGCGGAGATACATAACATAAACACTGAGATATGACACATAAACGGGATATGCGAATGGTGGAGGGGAACGCAGATAGCACGTGGGCGTACAAAAGACTATACGGAAAGGATGACGTGGAATTTGTGACATGGAGGTGGACCAAGTCAACGGCTGGGCAGACAAATGATCTGAGCCGCACGATCCTTAAACGAGATCAATGGTTTAAACTGTGTCGGGCGGTGATGCGATGGTGGGCCACAGGCGTTATAAGCTTGGTTTAAAACGCATGCAGTTTCAAAGAGTGGTCACCGTCGGATGAAGGCCTCAGGATCTGACGGTTCACGTTAATTTCGTTGCGCGTCCAGGATTGAACGTTAACGCGCGAAATGGGGCGGTATTGGAACAGTGGCCTGGGATGTGTGGCGCCTGCTGAATGGAATCGCTGCCATTTGAGAAAAACTGCCACTCCTTCAAAAGCAGTGTGGGGAAAACAGGTCGGTTTTTGCAATAAGTGCAAGTGTGGGGCGGGGGTCCACAAAGGTGATGAGTAGTGGTGCATTGATTTGCGATTGATCGGGCGGCTGAGAGCACGTCCGGTGGCCACAGAAGGTAAGCGCTTTTCATTTGGCTCATGGTCTAGCTCCTGCGCTACATGGAGAACAATAATGAAGAGGGTTGAGGCCAGAGGGGCTAGGACCCCCGATATATTTTCAAATTCGGACCTTAGCCATTAAAATGCAATTTTGAAGCTAAGAGAAAACAACAATAGAAATCTAAGGGTATTTGCAAGGCGGGGCAAAGGAATTAGAGGATTTAAACCAGATGGTCCGTGGAAATTTTACTGTGGAGATGATCATGATCAACATTGGCTCCACCTAGGGACGACACGTTCGTCGCTAGACATGTCAAGAACTGCGCAAACCTCCTGATCATTATCTATGTAGAATCTGCTCCTTAGCCCTTATGCATTTAACTTCATAATTAATTTGCACGCCCACCCTGTTTAAACAAAAACTGTAGTGAAAACTAATATACAGTATGGTAAATCAGGCATTTTCAACCTGAGTCAAAATTGAAAGTAGGGCTTGAGAAATTGACCATTTATAGGGGCATCAAGTAAGTCACCCTATAAATTCTCCAATACAAACGTGTTATTGCCTCCCTGTTCCACAATTTTGAATGGGCCAAACCAGAGTGGGTCAAACTTACCATGTTTTCCTTTTTCAGCCCTTCGGACATGCCATCTGAGCACCAGATCTCCAATCTGCAATTTCCTGTCTTTAGCATGCTGATGAAAAATGTGTTTTATTTTCTCCTGATATTCTACTAACCTTTGATTCACCTGGCTCTGTGTTTCATCTAATTCCACCAATTGATTGATTCTCCTGATCATATCATTAGGTTCCTCCTAGCTTTCTTACATGAAACGTGCCACCAGTAAATCCAGCTGCACAGGAAACATTGTTGCTCGTCCATATACCAATTCATATGGAGATTTCCCAGTTGCTCTCTTGTTGGTGATTCTATTAGCCCATAGAGAAAATTTCAATTGGGAATCGCAATTCTTCTGATTTTCATTGATAGTCTTCTTCAAGGCCCTTACTAGAGTTTTGTTAGAAGATTCTGCCAAACCATTTCGCTGTGGATAATAAGTTTTGGAGTGGTTAATTGCAATATTATACTACTGGCAAAAATTTAAAAATTTTGCAGATTTGAAGGCCTGTGCATTATCAGTTACTATTTTAGCAGGGCAGCCAAACCTGGATATGATGTTTTCTTCCATGAACTTTATGATGACAGTGTCAGTAGCATTCCTTGCAGGTATGGCTTCCACCCATTTTGTAAAATAATCTGTGGCTGTCAATATCCATTTATGCTGTCCACTTGATGGGGGATGTATCTCACCTATAAAGTCTAATCCCCACTGCTGAAATGGTTCATTAACATGAACCAGAATCAGGGGCAGAGCTACCAACTTCTGTCTCTCAGTAAATTTTTGAAACTTATCACAAGCTCTGACCCTAGTAAAAACATCTCCAAATAATTTTGGCTAGTAGAAACCAGCCTTCAGAATTTTATGAGCTGTGGCCCTCCAGCTGTAGTGTCCTCCACAGATTCCTTCATGAAATTCCACCATTATGATTTCTACTTCATCCTCTGTGAGACATAAGAGTGGGATTCCAAAGGGATCTTTCCAATATAGCTGCCCATTTGCAACCATGTAATTCTGTGATTTCAATCTTAAAGCTCTGTATTTTGCTTTATCACAGCTGGGTGGGCAGCTGAGTGTTAAGAGATATTCCACTATTTATTTGTACCATGGACTGGTGAGGTATTTTATATGTGTTTTCTGAGAAGCAACTTCCAGTCCTTGCTGCTCTTTCTCATTCTCAGACTCTCCACTTGCTATCATAGACAGATTTATGCCTAGAGCCTGATAGTTTGCTTCAGATAAAATTTTAGCAAGGCCCTGTCCTTTAATTAGCTTGGTTGGACGGATGTCCAAATCATACTCCTGTATTTTTGCAATCCACCTTCCCCTTTTTCCTTCACTGTATCCCTGAACAAGGATATCCTTTACAGCTGCAGTAGGCACAAATGCAGTGATGTGAGACTGCAAAAGATACATGCGAAAATCTTTGAGGGATTTCACCAGGGCATAGGCCTGTTTCTCCAATATCTTATATTTCAATTCTGCATCACGGAGCACCTGACTGAAAAAGGAAATAGGCTGCTCATATCCTTCTTCATTCTTATGTAATAACACTCCAGCTACTGTATGTGGCGATGCAAAGAAAAGATCATAAATGGTTTAGTATAATTTGGCCCAGCTAGTACAGGAGCTTCAGCAAATGCCTGTTTTATCCTGGTGAATGCATCTCTAGATTCCTGAGACCATTTTACTTCATTATTCTTTTTCATCATATCAGTTATATGCCTAACTATCTCAACATAGTTATAAATAAACCTTCTCAGAAAATTGATTCGGCCTAGAAACACCTGCACTTATTTCTTATTTCTGGGGAGGGAAATACCATTTATAACTTCCATTCTTTTAGGGTCTATTCTTACTCCCTCTTTAGTTACAATATGCCCCAAAAGTTTGCCTTCCTCTAATGCAAATAAATAATTTTGTGGATTGAGAGAAAGACCATACCTTATGCATTTTTCAAAAGTTCTGCGTAAATGCTCAATGTGCTCAGCATCATCTTTTGAAAACACTGTGATATCATCAAGGTATACCACTAAAACTTTACCCTACTCCCCGACAAAATCAATGTCCATGTCTCTCTAAAAAGTAGCCCCTACATTAATCAATCCAAAAGGCATCCTGGCATACATAAATGTTCCCCATGGTGTAGTGAAAGCAATCTTCTTCTGATCTTCTGGGAGCACAGCTACTTGATTATAACCAGAAAATCCATCCATCATTGACATCCTAGAAGCTCCCACTACTTTCTACAGAATGTGATCCATCTTGGGGAGTGGATAATTATCTTTTAAATATGCTCTATTTAAATTCCTAAAATCCACACACAGCCTTATTTCTCCACTCTTCTTTCGAACAGGGACAAGGTTTTCCACCCATTCTAAGTACCTCAATGGTACAATTATTTTTGCCTTGAGCAGCTTTTTGATTTCTTTCTTGATAGAGGGCAGCAGCAGTGGATTTATTTGTCTAAGCTTCTGCTTATGAGGCTTTGCATCTGCCTTCAAGGGAATTTTATGTTGCATTATACTAATATCAAAAGTTTTAAGGTCCTGATAGGACCATGCGAACACATCCCTATATGAATGAAATAATTTCAAGTATTTTTCCTTATATTCCTCTGGGACCTTCTTGGATAGCTTTACCATTTTAGGATTAGCCTTAGTACCCAGATTTAGATCTCCCACTTGATCTTCCTCCACTACTTTACTAGGCTACAATGGGACATCATTCTTATCGAAAATTCTTTCTAGAGGCACTAGACCTCTAGGAATGACATTTCCCTTTAACTGCAGCACTTTGCTTCCTGCCATTTTCTCCTCCCATTTATTTTCTGAAGTATTCTCAGCCTCCTCTTCTTCACAGTTATCAATCTCCATATTGAAGAACTCTCCCACTGTTTCCAGGAATTTCTTCATCTGCCCATCATCCTCAAATACCTGCCAGTGCTTGATGTTATCTAGGATAGACGGCCTATAACGTACCTCGATTTCATACCTCAGGAGAGGATTCTGAGGAGGACGAAATGTACTGGCAGCTATAGCAAGAGAATCTGCCATTCTATTCTGCCCCCGGGGCATAAATTGGATATTAAATGCCGAGAAGAAGTTCTCCACCATGTCCCAAACTTCATTCCTATATGACCTCAACTGAGGATGTTTGGTTTGACATTGATTCCTGATTTGTTTGACCACCAACTCAGCGTCTCCCAGGAAATTTAAACATTGTATGCCCATGCTCTTGGTTGTTTGTAGTCCCAGCAATAGTGCTTCATATTCAGCCACATTATTAGTAGCTTCGTATTCCAATTTAAAAGACAATGGGACCCATTTTCCTGTAGGAGAGATTAATAATATTCCAACCCCATTACCTTCTCTTGAATTTGCTCCATCAAAATGTAGAGTCTATACTCCTGCTTCATGATCTTCCAAAGGTTGTCCAGTCTTGATCTGACAGAAGGAAGGTTCATGAGCGTAATATTGATCTTCTTCAAGCATAAAACATAAAAAATATCCTTCCTTGTTGTAGACTGGCGAATTCTCTGAGCTGTCAGCCTTAGTAACCATCTTGACAAATCTGGTTTCTCTATATAACCTCCTCTCCTGGCCACCAAAAACTGGGATAGTGGCATAGGTTAAATCCATCTTGAGTGACCCACCAATTTTTGTTCCCCAGGACCTTGAAAACAGCATGCCAAAGCAAGCTGGGATGTCAGCCACCACAATGTCCATTACTACACTTTTTGCTGGAATTTCGGCCAAATTGACCGCTAAATCTTTGATCATCCCTAGACATTTAACTCTTTTGGAATCAAATGAATAGAGGTCTTTGTATGGGCGTGTGATTTGTAGTCCTAGTTGTTCCATGACTGACAGAGGCATAAGATTATGGGAGGCTCCAGAATCTAGCATACAATTGTGTAACAACAGGTCATGAATCACTAGAGACACATAGAAAGGAGGAGTAGAGGGGTCTATCTCCTCGACATGTGGGTCGAAGACTACCATGGGTCTTGCTTCTTGGAGGTTAAGACTGTTTGGAATTATTGGTGCTTCAGGAGGGAACAATAAAGAAGTGACTTGAGATTGATACGTAGGTTGTTTCAACAGCTCAGTCAAGGGGACTGGGATTTTGAATTTTTCAAGTTCTTTTTGCAGATTGAAAGCAAGAGGGGACTTTTCTATTACAACTTCTTTTGACTCTTTATTTTCAGCTGAAGGTTTAACTTCTTTTGATACGGACTCAGCATTAGGGGGAGTGACTGCTTTTGAAGAAGAAAGAATTTGATTATTAGACTGCAAAGGTGTGTTTAGAGGACCCTTACCTTTTTCTATGACTTTCTTCATTGTTGACTCCTTCTGAACAGGTATTCCCTTCTAAGGTGATTCCTATTCTTCTTAATCTTGAGTACGAGTTCTCTTCCTGGAAGATCTGAGATCATATTTTCTATTGAAGTGTGCTTGCATAAACTCAGCAAATTGTTTACAATAATAATCATCCTCTGAGTCTTTTATGTCTTTAGCTTCTTCTTCTTGCAATGGGAATTCTAGTTCATCATTATTCGAAAAAGCCAGATTTGAATCTTCTAGCTCATAGGCAGCATCTTCAATGGAGTCATCTATTGGGCCTTCCAGGTATAATGGGTGTGGTACCTGTTCTTGTTGCTCTTTTGCTTCCCTTGGTAGTATTTGTAGGGGTGGCTTTCTATACTGAGGATTGTAACCCCTGTTTGGAGCATTCTAGAAGTTCTTGGAAGCTGAGTTCTTGGTCTCCAATTCTAGCTTGACCAGTTTATTAGAAAGATTCTTAATAATTTTTCTCATTTCTTCAATTTTATCTGAATCCTTATCCTGATTAGAAGTAGATATTTCCTCTTTGCCTCTTCTTCAGGTGTCTTGTTCAGCTTTCCCTCTCAATTTTCCAGTGGAAGAAAACTTTTCCTCCAACTCAAGAGCATCTGACTGAGCATCATCTAGGCTGGCAGGTTTTCTTTCCCTGAGAGAGAAACCAAAGTCTGAGTCAAAGGCTACTATGAAAAAAACTTTGGCAGCATTCTGATGAGGCTTCATATCTGTAGGGAGGTTTAGATATAACTTATTAAATCTTTTGATAAATTCTGACACCCCTTCATTATGTTTCTTCTTGAGTGTATTGAACTCAGTAAGACACTGTCCATGATTTTTCTTTTCTCCCCATTTTCTGAGAAAGGTATTTTCGATATCGTCCCAAGTGGTTATGGAACGGTTTCCTAATGTTTTGAACCATTTTCTGGCTTCACCGTCCAGGGATTGCACAAATAGTCGTAAGACTACGTCCAGATGTTCTACATTAAATTTCTCTGCAAAAGAGCAGAAAGTCTGAAGATGTTTCTGAGAATCAATTTCGTTTTCCGCAGTGAATCTGGGCAAGATCTTGAAATAATCCTATGGAATATCATTAAGCACTTGAGGTAATGCCAGGGGAGCATATTTTTTTAACAAAAAAGCTGGAATATTAGCCATTGGAGGAGGTGGGGGTTGTGCAACAACCTGGTGTACAAATGGAGGAAGAGGCGGAGGTGGAGTATGGATGACAATAGCAATATACTGTACAACAGCCTGAGGCATAGATGGGAATAGTTCACGGTTAACAGTAGCTACTTCGGTGACTTCTTTAACTACTTCAGCCTCAGGATTAGGGTGAAGATTAGCTTCAATTCTAACACCTCCCATAGGTGGGCTATCTTAATATTATTCTGTATCTCCCACAGTGGAGTCAGGATTTTCTACTTGGATTTCTTGAGAAGAAGAGGATGGATAATCTTCTACAGAACATTCAGGGATTTCAGCATGGACTGATCCCCTCTCTTTCCAACCTCTTCTATGTATGGTATTTTCAGGGTCAGGCACAGAAGGTGTCTTTGGCTTAGACTTATCTGAACTCAGGTATGGCTTACGAGGAGCCAGGACTACAAATATATTTATCAAATAAACAACAGTGGAGTCGCCAAGGTGAGAGATATGCAACTCTTGAACTCTCTGTGCTCACCTGATTAGAGAGTGAATATGATTTTTCGAGGCCCAGGGAAACTGATATTCTTAAATTCGTCCCCGGCAACGGTGCCAGAAAGATGTTGTTGAAAAATGTTGTCGCCACTAGAGACAGCCTAGAGTTGCCATAGACCAGTGCCTAGGACATCTTATCATAGCAGGGAGTGTATCATAAAACTTGGGTGTCAATCCAAAAATCTCCTGCTATCTCTTGTAGAACAAGGAAATTGATTTTTAATGGGACCAGAACTTACAGAAACTGCCACAAGGAAAGTAAAGTTGCAGAGACAAGATGCAAAGCTCCAACACAAAAGCATCAGACAGTTAAGAAACAATTTACTATAAAGAGGGCCGATTCAAGTAATATGCCACAGAAATCAAATATCAACAGGTGTATATAGTGAAAGAAATATAAGAAGATATTAGTTAACTTTGGTCTGATACCCAGATACACAACAGAACCATATATGGGCTTATCATTCTAAGAATCCATACATGACAATGGTGTTTTAAAAGCACCCTCCCAAAGCAAATAATATAGCAGAAAGATGGATGAAATGAACATGAAACAGTATATCATGCCTAAGCCATATTTAAAGCGCTTGACTGATCCAAGTATGGGTATCAACTAGGATAAATCCTTACCTAAAATCAGTGAGCCACTCGCATTCCAGTACATGATACAAGAAGAAGGATAAAAATGAAATGTTTTATTAAACACAGTAGAGAAGATTACATACCTATGGGATACCAAATACCAGAATCCTCTAATACAGATAGAACTCCTCCTCACTGAGACCCTACGGGCTCTGAGCCTTCATACAAAAGCTTTATATAATGTATACTAAAATGCCTTTCACTGCACAATTCTCTAATAAAAATCTGGAACCATTACAATGTCTTTATTCCTCCTTTTTATAGAGGAAGGAGAGGAAAAACTCATGAAAGATGTCGGTGAAAACAATTAATTGTTTCATTAAAACAAAATGGCGGAAACATTCGCGCCCACACCATTTGATGGCCATGAAATACTACATGTACTCTGTTGCTAGCTCCATGAAGTAAATGCACTAGGTAGAAAATCTCTTTAGGGGTAAGGTATGAAGAATAAAATATGTAACACTCTGTACTTTCCAGAGGGAAAAATCTGTTGAAGTAAAACCTGGAGCATATGATTTTTATGCACTTGTACTCTTTGCCTTCTGAATGTGATATTGCTATTTAAAATCTTCAGCTCCAGACGTTGAATCCTTTGCTCTCTGACTGATACTTTTTTCCTTATGATTAATAACCCCGTCTGTGGAAAATCTATGTTTTAAATTGCTCTGGACGGTTTGGTAGTCTTTTACCATGGCTTCTTTAATGCAAGCCATGTCACGGCAACTACCCAGGATCTTCTTCATGAACATGGTACTTGAACACTCAGTATTGCAACGTGTCTTTCGCTTCAGCAATGGATGCCTCGAATTCTGATAGCTCTTCTTCTTCGCCACAAATCTGCAAAACCCACAAACATATTAAATAAAATCTGACACAATGGTGGTGAATGCGATCGTGATCATGGAATGGTGATGTAGACTGGGAGAAATGATGAGAAGATGCAGGGTGGCAAACAATGCAGATAAATAGTGGAGGAATGAAGGGTGGAAATGTGATATACAGTGGAACGACGATAAATGAACGAGGCGGAGATACATAACATAAATACTGAGATATGACACATAAATGGGATATGCGAATGGTGGAGGTGAACGCAGATGACACGTGGGCATACAAAAGACTATGCGGAAAGGATGACGTGGAATTTGTGACGTGGAGGTGGACCAGGTCAATGGCTGGGTAGACAAATGATCTGAGCCACACAATCCTTAAACGAGATCAACGGTTTAAACTGTGTCGGGCGGTGATGCGATGGTGGGCCATGGGCATTATAAGCTTGGTTTAAAATGCATGAAGCTTCGAAGAGTGGTCACCGTCGGATGAAGGCCTCAGGATCTGATGGTTCACGTTAATTTCGCTGCGCGTCCGAGATCGAACACTAACGCGTGAAATGGGGCGGTATTGGAGCAGTGGCCTGGGACACATGGCGCATAACATGTGGAATCACTGTGTTTTGAGGAAAACCGCCAGCCCTTCGAAAGTGGTGTGGGGAAAACAAGCCGGTTTTTGCAATAAGTGCAAGCGCGGGGCAGGGGTCCACAAAGGCGATGAGCTGTGGTGCGTTGATTTGTGATTGATTGGGCAGCTGAGAGCACGTCCGGCGGCCACAGAAGGTAAGATCTTTTCATTTGGCTCATGGTCTAGCTCCTGCGCTACATGGAGAACAATAATGAAGAGGGCTGAGGCCAGAGGGGCTAGGACCCCCGATGTATTTCCAAATACGGACCTTAGCCACTAAAATGCGATTTTGAAGCTAAGAGAAAACAACGATAGAAAGCTAAGGGTCTTTGCAAGGCGGGGCAAAGGAATTAGAGGATTTAAACCAGATGGTCCATGGAAATTTTACTGGGGAGATGATCATGATCAACAGGTCACATGTCTTCCAAAATATTGATGCTAAAGCACATTTAGTTAGCTGAAGGAATGATCTAGAAAATAATAAACTTAGACCCCTGGGTGCTCAAGTGTTCTCATATTGTAGACATGTATATTTCCACTGCAATCACCGGTTTCCAGGCAATCTCCATCTGATCCTATGGAGGCTCTACTAACAGCTAATGAAGGAAAAATTTGACCTAGACCACAAATTTCTCTGCCTCCAATTGTTTCTTGATAGGATCACCACTTATCTCTAGATATATGACACCAAGTGTGTCTTTGAAATAAATATTAGTTGATTTAGAATCCAATGCAGGGGCTTCACGATGAATCCTTTTTGTGTCCATCCTTAAAACAAAATCCCATGGCCTTATTGTACCATCTACAGACCCCGTCAGAAAAAGACCTTCTGTTGGTTCCATTTCCTATGGAACGTAATGAGTTTCCGGCTTCCAGCTTTTGATTTGGTAGAAGATTAGAAACATCCCAACTATAAGAATTGTGTGAAAAGTATGCCTAGACCCTGCTGAGTTATGCGCCACATGGAAACTCGAATGAACTTTCTCAGCAGTTACCCCATGGTACTCATGTGGTGCTGGCTTGGGCAATGTTCCAGCATAGAAAAGAGTTCCTTGCATGAATAGGCGAACAACACCATTGCCACCAGCAGTTGTTAAGGCATAAAAGGTTGAGGTGTTTCCATTGGCAGGCCTACGAGGTGCATGCAATTTTAATGTACAATGCAGAAAAAATTGACACAAATGAGCTATCTCTTTGACTACCGAGACTCATAGGATTTCCTCTAGTTTCCAAGGTTCCTATTCATGATTGGTGAAAATGCTGCGGTTAATCGGGTTTTAGCAGCTAATGGTCCATTTCGCCAATCCTAAAGACAAAGAAAGCCATCATGAGGAAAGTGAACAAATACAAGAGGCTTCCCATTTGGTGAAAAATCCACACATGAAACTCCGTATTCATGCACTTTCAGCTCAACAATACAAGGGCGAGTCAAAGAATCCCAAATCATCGCGGCTGGTTTATGCCCTGACTCTCCAACTGTAATAACCTTGGCCTCGTAGCATGAACATGCTAGGCAAGTCAATTCTTTCGGGGCTCTAGAGGCCACCAGGAGCTGGACTTTGCGATTTGCATCAACATTGTACATGACAATGACACAATAAGCAAAATAGGAAAAATATACATTTGAAACATTGAAAGCAAAGCCACTACAACTTCTTTTTGTCAAACCTATAACCTTCTCCAATTCGAGCTTCTCACAAGGATCAATTCTCCAGGATTTCTTCTTTAAAAGCCACATTCTGAACTATGAGGATATTACTCAGACGTGACCTGCGTGAACCCGGGTTGTAAAGAAGATGCGATGTGACCGGCCTCCTGTCTGGATAAAATAGTTAACTGCTTTATACTAGTTCAATTTTTCCTGAAAAAATGAGACATGATAAACAGTGAAGGCATCAAGGAGGTCAGATTCTTGTGACTTAATGACTTGGGAAAAAATGTGACCCTCCTTGGTTGCACAGTCGCAATCTTACGCAAGTCGCACTCCTCATTTGTCTCGCACACTCTGCGACCCAACGACTTGGGTAGAGATGTGACCTACCAGTGGTCGCATAGTCGCAAACTTATGCAAGTCGCACTCCTCATTTGTCTCGCACACTCTGCAACCCAATGACTTGGGCAAAGATGCAACCTACCAGTGGTCGCACAGTCGCAACCTTGCGTGGGTCGCACTCCTCATTTGTTTTGCATGCTCCGTGACCCAGCGACTTAGTCATGCTTGCCACAGGTTGCACGAGACACATATGTAACTCGGTGACTGGTCACAAAGGCCATAGGCTGCCTTCTCTCTGGATTTCACCAAGCAGCATGCTCACTCTCCAATCTACAATTTCAGGTTTATCACCTTTTTCACTGAGCACTGAACCTGTGCTGAACGAAATGATTTTTGATTGCGTTGGGATGTAGTGTAATGTCTTTTGTTCTTTCTACGAAACTCTAGCGACATTCATCACAGAGGTGATATCAATAGAAGATGAGCCCCTTGAACATATAGGGGTGCATAGATTTTGATGCTCCTTGGTCATTATTTCAAGTTAAAATGCAGGGTGCCGACAATCGTTGTGTTCATGGTGCATATATCCATGGTGGTTTATTCCATTGAATAGAGAAGCAACGCCATGGTAGCTTTACATCTCTTCGATGCACCGTGAAAATTGTGGAAGCCTCCAGATGATGGCGATGGCCGAGCGGAAACCCACACTATGTACTCTTCCCGCGACTATGTTAATAACAAAAAGCTATAAGAGAACTGTGCTTTGAACAAACACAACATAGAACAAGTGGGTTTTTCCCTTTTCTGCTCCACAGTTTTTCTCTCCTCCTCTGGAATTGGCTACAAATGGTCTTCATCAGGTTGTGGCCTCGAGTAATTCTTACATTAAGATGCCATGGGTGTGTTTTATATTAACCCTTTGTGGTCTTTTCTAGGTTTACGTCCACCATGTAAGAATTTTGATCCAAGCTTGACACGCCCGAGCCCATGCCGTGAAGCAGTTTCTTAGATCTCCACGTGGAATGTCCTTTTGAAAAGTCAAATAAAGATGCACATTTTATAGAGCTGTGCCCATGCCTACGATAGCCCATGACCTTTAAAGCATTTCATAATGCATAGTCATCATAATCTTTCTTCCTCCCTCTAACTATGGATTGGCGTGCATATGTAATGCAAAGGCTTTTTTGATCCCCATTGAACAAGTTATGGCCTTATACAAGCCTGATCTTTAGGAATGAAACTATACGTCTGAGAATGTGTGGCTCAATCATGATTGAAGATTTCCCCAAATAGTGCACCCTTGTAATTATAGTTTTCATTTATTTCTCTCAGCGCGACAGTGATATTGTTTGCTCAATCATCTATGGGCTCAACCTACGTGACATATTGTAATATCAATTAGTCCATGGTTACTCCTTTAGAATAATGTTTCTAGATATGAAAATGATTAAAACGAGACCCCAAGCTCGATGGAGAACCCAAATAGAATGCCTAAAATCCATGGTGAAGGGGCTTGTAATGGAAATACACAGAAAAGTTTCCATTCGAGTGCATGCATGGTGATCCCCCCACACATGACATGGCTGCGGCAAAATTATCTTGTCACGAAGATGAGAAGGTTTATGAGGGACTGGGAAAAGGCCATGGGGATGTCACTGATCACAGGCCGGGTGAAGACCCTCAAGGTTCAAGTGAGCAGAGGGGGACCCAAAATTTTAAATATACCCAAAATTTTTGGTGGTGTTGTAGCGGCTACAATAGTGCACTATGATCTTTGCAAAATCTCACATACACTTATCTTTGTGTCATGTAAATAAAATATTTAATGTTGAGTTCACGATACTTAAAATCACTTGTAAATTTTAATACATCATTTGATTAGAAGAAGACCTAATGTTCTTAGGCCAAAAAAGTTTCAAAAATTATTTAATTATTACAACCAATTTCATGTTATAATGAGGTACGCTACTAGTGAAGGCCCAGAAATCCATTTGACTACCTATTTCAAAGATATCTAATATAATAGAATAATTTCAAATAATTTTTACATTCCATGTAATGAGATGAGATGTTTATTTGAGTAAACAATATTCTCTTGTCATCTTGTTAAAAAATGATTATGACAAACATTTGAATTATGTTATACTCTTAAGAACAAATATTCTTATCAATTTTATGAAAACACCCGCAAGGATTCTAACAATATGATTACTTGTTTTAAACTTTTAACTATTTTAATGACTAATACTCTCCTAAAAACTATGGAAATTTTAGATTTTAATAAAGGAGAAAATAGTTGTTTGAAGGTTTTTGCGGCTAGAATTTTCAGAATGTTGCTTCATAGGATCATACACAATGTTGATTTTGATAGTCAATGTTGTCGAGTGATCAAGAGTTCATAAATTTTGCTAAAAATTGAAATTTACAGGATTGGGATGAAACTGGGATGGTTGCATAGATCTCGTCTTCCTGATTTCGGTGTCGTGAATGGTTCAAAAAACCGATGTCATATGAGGGAGATATCATGTTTTGATTGAATTCCCAAACAGCTAAATTTTGCGATAGGTTTGACTGGGATGCCCAGTCAACATGTTGGATGCATGGTCAGCAAATGTTAAGTCCCTATAGTAATAGTGTAGTCCCTTATTATCTTAGTGTAGCCCCCTTATTGTTTTTTTTGTACCCCTGTAACCCCCATATTGTTATTATTGTGCCCTTACATTATTATTGTTAGGTCAACTAGGATTACATTGTGGCCCCACTAGGATTAGATTGTGGCCCCATGGACTCCTATATATAGAAAGTAGGTTTTTTCATTTGTATCATCTAAGAATTTTTCATTCATGTAATGTATTGGAGGTTTCCCCCTCGAAGTGGCTTATTTCTAAGGCGTTGATTCTCATTTATTCTATTTTTGGAGCTGGTTTCTCAACATTTGGTATCAGAGCTTTGGATTCTAGGGTTTTGTTGCTCCAAAAAGGTCATCATGGAATTTTTGCTATAAATTTGTTTCTACGAGGTTCAGAAGCTGAAATTTTCACAAGATGAAGCCAAAATCCTGAGGCACATTGACGCAAAATTTTAGAGCTTCGTTCACAATATTTTTGGAGATATGATTTGTGGAAGTTAGGTCTTTTTCAAGCTCCCAAATTTCATCTCAAAGAGGTGATCGTGGGAAAATATTCATAACTCTCTCTCTGAGCATCAGATTGGAATTTTGTAAAATTTGGATAGAAGTACACAGACTGTAGTTTCTTTTCTACCAATTTTAGAGCCAAAGGAGCAAACTGTGACACATGGAAAGTCATACAAGTTGGCTCTATTGAACCAGTCCATAATTAGGTCATTGTGGGATATTGGACATAACTTTGAATTGACGAATCCAAATCAGGTTAGGCCTATGGCATTTGAAAACACGTTCATAGGGCTACTTCAAGGCTGAATTTTAGCTATTGAGGATCTGCAAGCACATAGATAATTCAGTTTCAATATTGAGCTTTTCAAAAGAAAGGAAAAGGTGTGTATTTGGTTTTTAAAATTGCATAACGCTTGTTTGAAAAAACATTTTGAAGTGATTCCAAGGGAATATTTTAGAATTTTATCAGTATTAGGTTCTATAATTCCTCCAAAATATAATTCCATACCCATTAATCCCTCAAAAAGCTATACTATGATGCATGAAAAGGAATAATTGCAGTATGAGATATCAAAATTACGGTACCAAGTGCAACAAATTTCGATCTTATGCAAAGCAACTAAAGATGACATAGATGGTTTAAAAGCAGAAATGGAGGCTAAGTTGGATGGTTTGAAGAATCAAATAATAGCTAATATGGATGATAAATTAGTGGAAGATCACATCGAGCATCAACAACAAGTTCTCCAACTCTCAAAGGATAACCTAACTTTCGTGCAGAATCTAATGAAACAATAGGAAGATCAACATCACATTGAAAGAAGTTCTAAAGAATTCACAGAAACAAGAACTAGACAAGTATGATCAATTTAATAGTATCTTAGCAAGTGGAAGAACTTTCCTATAGAAGATTCCACATGGGAGGATAAGAATTTTATACAAAAGCATGAAGAAATAATCAAGCGTTGAGGACAACACTTGTTTGAAGTTGAGGGGCATGTTAATTCCCTATATTAATAGTGTAGTCCCTTATTATGTTAGTGTAGCCGCCCTTATTGTTATTGTTGTACCCATGTAACCCCTATATTTTTATTATTGTGCCCTTACATTATTATTGTTCGGTCAGCTAGGATTACATTGTGGCCCCATGGACTCCTATATATAGAAAGGAGGTTTTGTCATTTGTATCATCCGAGAATTGTTCATTCATGTAATGTATTGGAGGTTGCCCCCTCGAAGCGGTTTATTTCTAAGGCGTTGATATCTCTTTTCTTCTATTTTTGGAGTTGATTTCACAACAGCAAAAGGAATATTTTGAGGAATATTCCTTTTCTCAGAAGCAATCCCAGGCTGACAAGTGGTGTGATTTTATTTGTTGAATTTGGTTGTACGTTGGTTGGAAGAACAATCATAGGGTGACATGTTGCCAGCCCTGAGACCACCATGTGTCCCCGAAGTGGTGTATTAAAATTTTTGAGAGGTACACAGTGCTCTACCCCACGACCTCTAGCAGAACAACCACCCGCCAGACCACCCGCGTTGCGCTTTGAATCTTAAAACAATGTTACTGATGAAACGAGAATTATTACCTCAAAACGGGAACTCTAGCCCAAAAAGACTCAAAAAACATGAAAAAACACCCCAAAAACGAAAGTTGTGTATTCCAGAACGCATTTTTTTTTTCTCAAGGTCAAATTTCACCTTTTTATAAAATTTTGCTAAAAATGAAATTGTTTCTAGAGAAAATGATTGGAAAAACACACTCAAAACAAAACGAGTTGATGTTGGAATAACAAAATAAAACATTGTGTCACAATTTTGAAATATTGTAACAATGGAATTAAAGACAACATATTAGGACATTAAAAAATCATAAAATTCTAAATTTGTTGATAGATGATGTTAAATATAAACAAAATCATGTCTGAAGGGCTTATCATTTTGAACAATTTTTATCCATGTTGTTAAATATAAAATATCTTGACTCTAAACAACCCTAAAATTGCAATTATTTTCAACCATAACATTAAAGATAAAATTTCGTAGCACATAAAAACCTTAATGACAAGTTGTAAATCTCAATTTTTTAAATCTTAAGTTTTCAAGATATTTGAACCTTGAAATTATGGTAAAATTATATGACTTAAACAATTTTTAAAAATGAACAAGTAAATGAAAAATTTATTATTCATATATTTATTTATTTTTTATATATAAAAACATATTTTAAATTTTTTTTATTGTTTTTCTATATTTTAAATTATAATTGTTTTAGTTTTAAGAAAATAAAAATTAAAAATTAAAATCTTCTCATAAATGTTTGTTTATATTTTCAAACATATTTTAATTTTTTATATTTTAAATAATAATTGTTTAATTTAAAAAAAATTAAAATTAATATATATATATATATATATATATATATATATATATATATATATATATATATATATATATATATATATATTAAATTTAATTAAACAATACATTGTTTTTTATTATAATAGTTTGTGTTTGAAAAAAAAAAAATTAATTTGCCACTGGACGGGGGGGCGAAGGCGACTAGGTGACGCCAGCGGGCGCCACCGTGCAACCTCGACTGGGCTTCAGGGAAGGTGATGCGAGAATCACCCCCGGCAGTGCAGAGGGCGATTCGAGAATCACCCGGTGGGTGGAGGAAAGTCCGAGGCTCTCCTCCCTGACTTGGTGGGTCTCGGGCTCCTCTCCCCTGGCCCAGGGTGGATGGCCAGATCCGCCTCACTTGACCAAGGGTGATTCTAGGAATCACCCTCCGCCTAACTAGGGGTGATTTTTGGAATCACCCTCCACCCAGCCAGGGGCCGGAGGCAGGCTGGGCGGCGCCGTTGAGGGATGCCCAGCTTACCTCTGGCCCCCGGCTGGGTAGATGCAGGCTGGGCAGCCATCGATGGCACCACCCGGCTGGCCTTCGGTCCCCGGCTGGGCAGAGGGAGATTCTCAAAATCACCCTTTGCCTAGCGGGGGGTTGGAGGCTAGCTGAGGGCACCGTCAAGGGCTGCCCAGCCTGCCTCCATCCCCCAACTGGGTGGAGGGTGAATTCGATAATCGCCCTCCACCTAGCCATGGGTTGGAGGTATGCTCGACAGCCCTCGACAGCACCGTCGGGCCTGCCTTCGGCCCTCGGTTGGGCAGAGGGTGATTCTGAGAATCACCCCCGGTTGGGCGGAGGAAGATTCTAAGAATCACCCCTAGCTGGGTAGAGGGAGATTCCGAGAATCACCCTTGGTTAGGCAGAGGGCGATTCTGAGAATCACCCTCCGCCCAGTTGGGGGAGATTCTCGGAATCGCCCTCCACCCAACTGGGGGTGATTTTCGAAATTTCCCTCTGCTCAGGAGGGGGTGATTCTCGGAATCGCCCTCCACCCAATCGGGGGTGTTTCTCGGTATCTCCCTCCGCCCAGTTGGGGGTGATTCTTGAAATCGCCCTCCACCCAGCCAGGGGTGATTCTCGGAATCGCCCTCCGCCCAGCCAGGGGTGATTCTCAGAATCGCCCTTTGCCCAGCCGGGGGCTGGAGACAAGTCAGGCGACACCATTGAGGGCTGCCCAGCTTGCCTCCGGCCCCCGGCTGGGTGGAGGCAGGCTAGGCGGAGGCCTCAATGGTGCCACCCGGTTGGGCGGAGGGAGATTTCGAGAATCACCCTCTACCTAGCCATGGGTCAGAGGTAGGCTAGGCATCCCTTTACGACATTTCCCGGCCTACCTCCAGCCCCTGAATGGGCAGAGGGAAATTCCGAGGATCACCATCGGTTGGGTAGAGGGAGATTCCGAGAATCACCCCCGGCTAGGTGGAGAGAAATTCTGAGGATCACCCTAGTTAGACGGAGGGAAATTCCGAGAATCACCCATGGTTGGGTGGAGGACGATTCCGAGAATCACCCCTGGCTGGGTGGACGACGATTTTGAGGATCACCCCTGGCTGGGTGGAGGGCGATTTCGAGAATCACCCTCCGCCCAACCGGGGATGATTCTTGGAATCATCCTCCGCTCAGCAGGGGGCCAGAGGTAGGCCAGGTAGCACCGTCGAGGGCTGCCCAGCCTACCTCTGGCCCCGTGCTGGGCGGAGGGTGATTCCGAGAATCAACCCTGCCTATGTAGAGGGTGATTATCAAAATCAGCCTCCGCCCAGTCAGAGGGGATTCTCGTAATCGCCCTCCGCCCAGCTCGGGGTGATTCTAGGAATCTCCCTCCGCCCAGTCGGGGGTGATTCTCGGAATCACCTTGCGCCCAGCCAGGGGTGATTCTCGGAATTGTCCTCCGCCCAGCCGGGGGTGATTCTTGGAATCACCCTCTGCCCAATTGGGGGTGATTCTCGGAATCGCCCTTCGCCCAGCGAGGGTGATTCTCAGAATCATCCTCCCCCCAGCTGGGGGTGATTCTCAGAATCGCCCTCCGCCTAGCCGGGGGTGATTCTTGGAATCACCCTCCACCCAACCAAGGGTGATTCTCGGAATTTCCCTCCACCCAGCCGAGGGTCGGAGGGAGGCCAAGTGGCGCCATGGAGGGCTGCCCAGCCTGCCTCCAACCCACAGCTGGGTTGAGGGTGATTCTCATAATCACCCTCCGCCTAGCTAGGGGCCAGAGGCAGGCTGTGCAACCCTCGACAGTGCTGCCCGGTTGGCCTCTAGCTCGCGGCCGAGCGGAGGGTGATTCCAAGAATCTCCCTATGCCTAGACGGGGGCCAGAGGCCAGTCGGGTGGCGCCATCAAGGGCTTCCCAGCCTGCCTTCGCCTAGCCGAGGGCTGGAGGCAGGCTGGGTAGCCCTCGACGGCACCGCCCAACCTACCACTGGCCCTGGGCTGGGCGAAGGGTGATTACGAGAATCACCCTCGGCTGGGTGGAGTGCGATTTTGAGAATCGTACCCAACTAGGTGAAGGGCAATTCTGAGAATCACCCCTAGTTGGGCGGAGGGTGATTCTGAGAATCACCCCTGGCTGGGCAGAGGCTGGTCGAGTGGCACCGTCGAGGGCTGCACAGCCTGCCTCTGGACCCCGGCTGGGTAGAGGGCGATTCTCGGAACTTCCTTCTGCCCAGTCGAGGGCCAGAGGCAGGCCAGGCGACACTGTCAAATCAAGGAGATTGGATTTTGGATCTAATTTCAGGGTCAAGTAAGTTTTATTATACAAATTTAAATTTAAATATTTTATTTTTTACTTTTTATGTCTTTATACTAATTTTCTTACTTATTTCTTTTGTACTTTATGATTAGGTACAGCACTAGCATGTTGCCTACCAAAATGAAGAAATTGCATTGCCATTAAGAAAGACTCAGTGCAATGCAAATTTATTCAACAAAGAATTAATGTTCTTGAATTCCTTCCAGATGCAAACCAAGAAGTTTGTTTGAGGAAACAGGATTTTAATGGATCACGTGTGCCAAAAAAGGCAAAGGAACCTCAACCACCATTATATGGAATGATTGGAAGGGGACACTTTGGAAGATTTGTAGACATGAAATATCCATTAGAAGATGAAAATGACCAAAATGAATTAGAAAATGTTGCGGAAGAAGCCATCAATGATGTTCTAGATGATGTCGAACATGTATTAGTTGATATTGTTGAGGATCTTTAAGTTATGCTTGCAAACAAAGCTCATTTTTTAGATCTATTAATCAGTTTTACTTTTAATGTTTAGACTTTGATATTTTATGAGAAGAATCCTTATTTTTTGTGAAAAACATGTGATTACTATTATTTTTTGACATAAAATTCAATAAAAATGCTATTTTGTTAAGTTTTTTGTTAAGATTTTTCCCAAAAAATAGTTTATTTAACATGTTTTTTTAACAAAAGGTCTCTAAAAGTATTTTTTTGCATTCTACTTGTATTGAAAATTTGTATTTTTTTGTCATATCATTCAAAATATTGGTTTTTTAGCGACAATTATTTGATGTGCATTGAAAAATTAATTAACAATACATAAACTTGTAGAAAATACAAACTTTATAATATTAACCCTTTTTTCATTTTTTATCTATGTGAAAAAGTGAAGATATCATTACAAATTTTTTATTTAAAAAAAAAAATATTTTTTTCTTTTTAAAACACAAGTACATAAATGCACTTAAAAATAAACATCTCATGAAAGAAGAAGACATTAGAAAATGTATAGTGTCAAAATCAATCCTCTAAAAAAATGTTGGTGATGATACACCACCACTATTCAAAATCGGCACAAAAAGCATTACAAAAAAAAAAGTTAAAAAATTAAAGATAAATGAAAGTGCCAAAAACATGCTCAAAAAAAATAATTTGATTCTGCATCAGTACTTTTCAAAATCGGGTGTTTTTCTTGCTACGTCAAAAAGTAGGTACCAATGTAGTTACCTATTTCATCGGTAACAATGTTTTAACCATAGAATTTCATGGGTGCTATTTGATTTTAATGAAAATGGAGTGTATGGTTTGGGGACCGCCTGGGGTCCCAACCCACCAGCAGTCCTCGCGGGCTCTTCACATGACATAACAATTAATACCAACCACAAAAGTTTCAACCCGTAGTCCACTAGAAAATTCTGTAGCAGTTTTATGTTAAGCCTTGTCACATAGCGATGTTTCCGCTCGGTTAATCTAATGGTTTCATCAACCCAACACCTTTAAACCAAAGTTCGTTCAACCCATAGTTATTGCATGTGGTTCCGTCGACCATTATGATTAGGGCCGGGGTCGGGGTGCCCATGTGGCCACCCTAACCATAACACTTATTTCCACGATTACACTGATAGAGGCTTGGCGACACATTTTTTATGGCAGAGTTTGCCGAATTGACTCCAGTTAAGTGGATTCCTCCACAATTAGTAGAAATTTCCTACATGTTATTGGGAAAATGAGTAGGAGACTCAATTTTCGCCCATTCAAAGTGAATGAAGAGTGAATGAAGAGTCATTCTTGACTAATTGGAGCATTATGGAGCCATTGGTGCAGAGAAAACAACCACTAGAGGCCTGTAACTACATGTATTTGTAAAATTTTGAGCATAATGAAAGATGGACATGGCATTGTGAGTTGGACCAGCAGATGTAGCCTAGGAGGGGTGAACTGTTTCATCATGTCTGCTGTGTAAATGTTATGTGGTAACTTATTTCTCTATTTTACATTATTGTTCAATGTTTTTTGTGCTTATTTCATGCTTCTAATTCACTAAAATCATCTACATTTCATGGTCAAAATCCTCAATTCTTAGGTAAACTAATGAGACAAGTATGCACATGTTTATAAACTGAAAAGATTCTTAGTACAAAAAAAATAATACAGTTCTTTCAGATCAGTTTGGTATCAGAGGTAGATGTTTATTCTCTGGTGGTGTTTAGTGCAAAGAATTTTTTAACTTCTTTCAAGTTTTTAGATGCTTACTAGGCTCAAGCTAAAAAGAGGAGAAGGAGAATTGGTGGGAGCAGAAGGGTCTCAAGAAGATCCAAAGCAAAGGAGAGAAATATTTCCACAATCTCCACCACCTATTTCACCTCCTAAGGAAGCAGAAGCTGCATTAAGAATGTCTCATAGAGAAGGAGAAATCCATGAATAATTTGATCCCAAAGAGGAAGAAAGAGTGTTCAGGAAAGCATTCCTTGACATGACTGAGATGGTTAGAATCCTTTATTAAGAAAGGAATGAGAGAATATAAGGAGAAGGTTCCAAACTTAAAAATGAAGGATAGGGATATTTAGGAGGTCACAATGGTGAAGATAATTCAAATAAGGGTAATGGAGGAAGTGGAGGCAATGGAAAGCCATCATCCTCACCCTCATCATCATCATCCTCTACTTCATATTTAGTACATCATCCACACAATTCAAAGAACACTGGTAAAAGTCCATTTTTAAAAGTTGATGTTAAGTTTGAATTGCCAATGTTTAATGGTGAAGTCAATGCAAAAAATATTGATTATTGGATTAGGAAATTGGAGTTCTATTTGAGAATCCGGAACCTTCAAGATGATGATACCAAAATCCAATTAGCTTCATTGAGAATGGAAGGAGCAACACTTGTTTGGTGGGAAGCCAAGACAAAGGAGGAGATCAAGAAGCATGGTAAGATTATTCTATCACAGATTGATTTCATTACTATTGTAAAACAACAGTTTTATCCATTAGCTCATATGCAGAAAGCCATAATGAACTGGAAAAACTTTAGGCAATTGAAGGGACATGATGTGAAAGAGTACACCTAAGAATTTAGGAGAACGTCTCTCTTATTAGGGGTAGATTTTCAGAATCAAGATACTTTTCTCAAGTACATAGGAGGCTTACATAGCTACCTAAAACATATTACTCTCATGTTTAACCCCACAATTTTAGATGAAGTATGTGTTTAGGCCACACATCTAGAAGCTAGAGGGAAAAACATTTCTAGAGAGGGTAGGAAGAAAAAATTTATGGGTAAAAACAAAGAGAAGACCTCAAAAGGTAAAACATAAAATAATGCATCTATTAAGAAAGAGGGAGAAATTTTTTTTTGTAAACATTGTTCAAAAGAAGGCCATGATGAAACTCATTGTTGGAAATTACATCTTGAAATAAGGCCCAAGAAATACAATAGCAAAGGGAAACATAAAACTGCAGCTAGAACTCAACATTATTTAGGAGAGGATTCAGGCGATGAATCTAATATTACAACCATGGGATTTAAGAACATGAAGGGAAAATAAATTGAAAATAAACCCAGTACTAGTACATAAAACTGTCACATACATGCTCCAATTGAAGAAGAAATAATTGAATTGTTTGATGTGAGGATCATATCCAAACATACCAAGATTGATACATTGTTTAACAGTGGGTCACAATCAAACTTAATCTCTAGAGACTTGGTCAACAAACTTAACCTTGAGACCATTCCACATCCAAAACCATATCCATTAGGTTGGATTTGTAAGGATGAAAATTTACAGGTTTCAAAGAAATGCATATTGCAGTTTGCAATCACTGCACATTTTGTTGACGCGGTTGAATTAGATGTGGTTCCGCTTTACATAACAGGTATTGTGTTGGGGAGTCCTTACTTGTATGACACGAAAGATATATTTCGTCTCCATGAGAAAAATATCATTTATTCAAATATGGCAAGGAGTACATTGTTAGAGCACATCGCAAGAAGACAAACATTGCTATGGTAAATGCTAAACAAGTAAAGAGGCTCGTAAATTCAAGTAAGAATTTTGTTCTTCTTATGATTAAGCCTAAAGCTGATGTTAATCATGAATCATTTGAGGGATGTGATCCTAAGTTGAAATCAGATGTATATGATGCAGTTGATGCACATAATGACATGTTTCAGGAGCCAACAAGATTGCCTCTAAAAAGAGAGATTCAACATGAGATTCGGTTGCAGCAAGATTGTCCTCTTCAAAACATTGGTATGTATCTCATGTTGGTAATGGAGAATGCTGAAATAAAGAGTTAAATATAATATTTTTTGGACAAAGGAATCAAAAGGCCAAGAACTTCGCCCTGCGGTTCACCCATAGTCTTGATTCCAAAGAAAGATGGGACTTGGAACATGTGTGTAGACTTTAGAGCTTTGAACAAGATAACAATAAAGAATCGATACCCACTCCCAAGGATAGATGCTGAAAGAAGCAAAGTTTTTCACTAAGCTATATTTATGAAGTGGATATCATGAATTAAGAATTGCAGAAAGTGATCTATGGAAAACTACATTCAAAACCAAGCAAGGACTCTTTGAGTGGTTAGTTATGCCATTTGGTTTGTGTAATGCACAGGCAACTTTCATGTGTGTGATGGATAGTGTTTTGCATCCATTCCTTGATGAATTTGTGATTTTTTACTTAGATGACATATTTATTTTCAGGAAAACAAGAGAAGAACATGTCTTGCATGTGAATAGAGTGCTTGATGTTTTGAAGAAAGAGAAATTGTTTCTTAAGATGTCAAAGGGTGAATTTGGAAAGAATTATTTGGTTTATTTGGGACAAATTGTAGGAGGAGGAGAGTTGAGAATTGATCCTTATAAAGTGGAATCCATTGTGAATTGGCCCACACCAAAAACAATAACCGAGGTAAGAAGTTTCTTAGGTGCATCTCAGTATTGGAGACAGTTTATTGCTAACTTTTCTGCCATCGCAGCTCCTATGCATGCAGTAACAAGTATGAAGAAAGGATTCCAATGGGGAGGCAAACAATAGCAAGCTTTTGAAGATTTAAAAGAAAATATTAGTCCAGATCCAGTCCTTTCATTACCAAATTTGAGATAGGCATTAGAGATTCAAACCGATGCTAGTGATTATGCCATGGGCGCAGTTCTTTTGCAGTATGGTAAGCCTATCTCTTTTCATTCTGAAACATTCAATTGTGTTGTGAAAAATTATCCTACATATGAAAAATAACTATATGCGTTGGTAAAAAGTGTCAAGAAGTGGAAACACTACTTGATAGGTAAAGAGACAATTGTGTATATCGATCAGCAACCATTATAGTACTTGCAGTCGCAAACAAAATTGTAGCAATCAAGACATTTTAGGTGGATGGGATTTATTCAACAGTTTCACTTGGTTATAAGGTACAAGAAATGTATTTTCAATAAAGTTGCTGATATGCTTTCAATACCAATCATTTGTGCATCTACTTTACTCAAAAATAATTCTATTGAACATGAGAGTTACATAGAAAAATATGTACATGATGTTGATTTTCAAGATGTGTATGCTAGTTTGAGTGAAGGGAATCAAGTTGAAGAAAAAGATTATCACATGCATAACAATTTTTTGTTTCATTTGGGCAAGTTGTGTATATCGCAAGGAAAGAGGCCAAGTGTCATGAGAGAATCTCATTCATGTCTTATTGCTAGACACTTTGGGGTAAGCAAAAGAGTGGTTCATCTACAGAGTTATTGTTATTGGCCTCGCATGTTAGATAGTGTGCCGCGTTTTATAAGAGGTTGTTCTATGTGTGCAACAAGTAAGCCTAGTAATAGGAAGCTTGGGTTGTACACTCTACTACCGGTACCATCAAGGCCATGGGAGAGTGTCTCCATGGACATTGTTGGAGGTCTACCTATGTCAAGAACACAACATGATTATCTTTATGTAGTTGTGGATAGATTCAGTAAAATGTGTATACTTATGCCATGTAAGAAAACCATTACTGCTGAACAAACTGTTGAACTTTATTTTCAACATGTATGGGTTCATTTTGGATTGCCAACTTCTATTGTTAGTGATAGTGATTCCAGGTTCATTGGGAATTTTTGGTCCAATCTATGGAGTATGATGGACACGAAGTTGAAAAAGAGTAATGTTTTTCATCTACAAACTGATGGACAAACTGAGGTGGTGAATAGAACCATTGGGCATCTATTGAGAGGATATTGTAGCAAACATCCTAAGTTGTGGGATGAGAAACTGCATTACATTCAGCACGCTTAAAACTGGGAAAAGCACTCTTCAACACAAACATCACCTTTTTAAGTATACTTTGGTTATTTTCCAAAATTGCCATTAGACTTCATATTTGGTAAGGATGTTGCAATTGATGGCCATAGTGATATTGACAAGGCTCAAAATTTCATTGAGAAAATTCATATTACACATCAACAAGTTCAAGAACAGCTAGAGAAATGTCAAAGCAAATACAAAGAGAGGCATGAAAAACATAGAGTTGATCAGAAGTTTCAAGAGGGAGATGAGGTATGGTTGCAGATTAGCAAAGAAAGGATGCAAGGGGAAGGTAAAAATATCAAACCCATTCACTATGGTCCATTCAAGATCATAACACAAGTTGGTAATAATGCATTTCAACTTGACTTGCCTTCATATATGAAAATGTATTCAGTTTTTAATGTTATAAAATTAGCTTTGTATGAGCCACCTTTAATCGATGATCAAAGAATTGATGTTCAATTGCCTTCTATTGAAGATTTATTGCCATAATTTCTAGATGAGATCAAGGAAGATACAATTCTTGATAGGAGGATAAGAGCATACAAGAGGGGAAGTGTTGACTACCTTCAAGTTGGGATCAAAGGCACTAAGCCAAGAAAGGAAAAGTGGAAGGAGGTTGGATAGGTGAGGGAGTTGTAACCTCATCTACTGAATAGGTAATCAATTCTTTTGGGGTCCAAATGTTTCCCAATGGGGAGGAGTGATTAGGAGTTCATAATTTTTCTCAAAATTGAAAGTTACAGGATTGGGTTGAAACTAGGATGGTTGCGTAGATGTCTTCTTCCTAATTCCGTTGCTATGAATGGTTCAAAAAACCGATGTCGTATGAGGGAGATATCGCGTTCTGATAGAATTCCCAAACAACTAAATTTTACGACAGGTTGACTGGGATGCCTAGTCAGAATGGTGGATGCACAGTCAGCAAAAGGAATATTCCTTTCCTCAGAACCAATCCCATGCTAACAAGTGGCGTGAATTTATTTGTTGAATTTGGCTGTATGTTGGTTGGAGTACCAATCACAGGGTGACACGTGGCCAGCCTTAAGGCCGTCACGTGTCCCCGAAGTGGTGTATTAAAATTTTTGGGAGGTCCGCAGGGCTCGAGCCCACAACCTCTAGTAGAGAAGCCACCCACCACACCACTTGCGCTATGCTTTGAATATTAACTATAGAAGTTCACGAGTGCTATTTAAGTTTAATGCAAATGGAGTGTGGGGGTTGGGGACCACCGGCAGTCCCAACCCAGTAGCGGTCCTCGCGGGTTGCTCACATGACATAAAAATTAACACCAACCACAAAATTTTCAACTTACAGTCTGCCAAAAAATTCCACAATAGTTTTATGTTAGCCTTGTCACAATGTTTCCTCTCAATTAAGCTGACGGTTTCATTAACCCATTGCCTTTAAACTGGAGTCTGTTCAACCCACAGTTATCACCTGTGGTTCCACTGACCATTACGGTTAGGGCCTGGGTTTGGGTGTGCATGTGGCCACCCTAACCAAAACATTGATTGCCATAGTTAGACTGGTAGAGGTTTGGAGACGCGTTTTTTATGGTGTATTATGCCAAATTGACTCCAGTTAAGTGGATTCATCCATAATTAGTGGAGATTTTCTAGGTGTTATTGGGAAAATGAGTAGGAGACTCAATTTTTTCCCATTCAGAGTGAATGGAGAGTGAATGAAGAATCATTCTTGACTAATTGGAGCATTCTGGAGCCATTGGTGTAGAGAAAACAACCATTAGAGGCCTGTAACCAGATGTATTTGCATAATTTTGAGCATAATGAAAGATGGGCATGCCATTGGGAGCTGGACCAATAGATGTGGCCCAGGAGGGGTGAACTGATTCATCATGTCTATTGTGTAAATGTTATGTGGTGAATTATTTCTCTGTTTTACACTGTTGTTCAGTGTTATTTGTGTGTATTTCATGCTTCTAATTCACTAAAATCATCTACATTTCAGGGTTAAAATCCTCAATTCTTAAGTAAACTAATGAGACAAGTATGCACATGTTTATAAACTGAAAATACACTTAGCACAACAGAACTTATACAAACCTTTCAGATCATCGAGTCACCAATTCAGAATCTCTTTTCACCATTCAAAACACCCATTTTCAGTCATTTTATCTCACTTCTTTGCACGTCTACTACCAATATTAATGCATTTCTTTGTAAATATACCTTGAAAATATTTAAAGTGTTGACTTAGTTCATTATTATTGCTTTCCTTTATTTTTGATGAATTAAAAAGGATTATTGTTTCTTTTTTTATGATGGTTTTACTAGATTGGTTCTTGTATCTTCTATGTAGTTCGTATAGCCAGCCTCCAATGTTGGCATATTGTTTAATTCATATCCAATTTGACTCAACAGGCCTCCATCTCATTATGAACAATTCAGGTAGCTTATGCCAAGAAAATTTGAGTAATTAAATTTGGGATTGATATATGAAGCAAGGAAGATGAACATGGAAAATATGAGACATGGGTTTTGTCCATGACATCCCCATTCATATGGCACATAATCAATTTCTTTAAAACTTGTGTTAATTAAGTGCATTCATTTCCTAATTATGTCACAAACAGAGAAATAAATCAACAAATGAACCAAATACAACCTATTATCAGGTGATTTCATGATAAATGAATCGAATGTAATCATATATTGAGTTTTTATTAAAACAAGATGTAGCAAAACCAAAAAAACACAATATCTTGTAAATATGTCCATGTTTGAAAGTCCAAATTTGGGGGAACCGATTCTAAATCACCACCTTGCCTCTTTATAAAAAAATTATGGTCAAATGACAATAAAATAGGGATGATGGTAGCTTGATTGTGATATTGTATTAATGATTCAAAGAGAGAGAGAGTAGTCATAGAGAGAACTTTATTGTATAGGATCATCCTCTTGTATTGAGTTGTTGGAGTATCATGTTAATGATAATATATTCTCTTGTTGTTGCTCATTAATGGTTTGGTTGTAATTTAAGGAATGTAGTCTCATTTTTCTTAGTATATTCCAACCATGGTAGGGAACCCATCCTTTGGTATGTGTAGATTCATTTATTAGATAGGTAGAATATTTAATTTTATATTTATATCCTTATATTAGCATTTCAATTTGTGTTTTTTATTTCTTTCTATGTTTTGAAATACTAATGTGTACAGTATCTATAGAAGTATTGGATTGAAGGTTGGAGAACCAAATTTCTTTATAGTGTAGTTTGGGAACAATAAATGGTGGAATATTGTAATCAATTCTTGGAAAGCACTCTTGTAAGCTCCAACCTAGTGATCAACATATTTTTGTGGTGTGGCCTATAGATTAATTCACTTACTATTTTGTGTTTATTTCAAACACTTAAAGAGATTTCTAAGTTGGTCCACTATAAAATATCATTGAATGATCAAGACACTATTAGTCTACCATTGTAGAGTTACATTAACAGACTTGTACGAAAAATTGTAACCCCAAACCTTTATACCACTAGTTCTACTATAACCTAGTGACGAATTCAATAATGTTAATTTCCAGCAACTGAATTTGAAAATTTGCATGAATTTTAAATAATTGTTGGTGTAGAGTATATTAGACTCTAGTCCTATAATTATTATGATTTCAACTCTACTTTTATAAAATCTTGATTCAATAATTTAATTTTGTCAATTTAAGAAATTAAACTAACCAACATGTTGGTGCCATTGTCGGGGAGGTGATAAAAGGGTTAGATCCTAGGGAGTGTTGTTTTAAAAATTATTTTTCTTTATGAGTGATATAAATTACACTTAGAGGAGGAGAAAATAATAATATGAGAAGTAATAAATTGTGCATCCGTTATAGTGGGGTTACTTCGAAGAATTGTTTTTCTTTTTGGTTTGCTAAGTTGAGTAAGTCCTGAGATGAGTTGAGGTTTAACCTTTGGCTTTAGAAACTATGAACTAGGGGCATATAATCCATCAAAATCACTCAAGGATCGCACCAATCCCAGGCCACACTAGCCCTTAACATGGCTGGATTTTTTCCCACATCATTTTGAACCTATGACCTTCATATCATAAAGCTTCTTAACAGTACACCCCATCACCATCTATTTTACGCTCTGTGGGATACTTCGAAGCATTGGTGTTTATTTTTCTCAAAGTGTGTTTCTTTTTTTCAAATGTATGTATTCATAAAAATAATAGTAGAACTCATGACGATTAGATAACTTGGGGACAAAAGGGTCTTAGTAGCATAAGACCATTCAAGTACATGATTATTTTTTAGATTCATCGGTTTTTGCTTTGAAGTTTGTTTTGTGTACAATATTTCATTTATTTCTTTAAGGTTTTTATTTTGGAATTATAAAATCCCCCCATGTTATATTATGTGTGTTGATATGTCCTACCAGTAAATAAAATATATTTTTGAGCAAAGGAATAAATGGTAATCCAAAGAATATATCAAATATTGATAGCAATCAGAAAGCTACCCCCATCTCAGGTTGAGCAGATCCTGACTAGAAAGAACGACCTATCTGTATCTCAAGTGGAAAAGTATTGGCTAAAAAAAAAAACACATATGAATCTCAAGAACGATGAGAAAAGAAATGGACTCATGAACAAAATTAAGAACCTAATTTAGAAGCTTACAAACTCAATTAATGGGAATACGTGGGAATTTTCCTTGATCATCCTTTCCAATCTATAAAAGAGACCATAGAGTCATGAGAAACCATCAACAGAGAGTACATTATAGAAGTTGATATTGTAGATTTTTTTCCATGCCTATTATTAGATTCATTATGTATTCAAGGGGTCAATCAAATATCCTTAAAAAATATTCTTGGCATGATAAAATAGGACATGGAAACAATTACTAGTGAGCCAAAAGGCTAGAGATAATCTTGTTGCACACATAGCTTCATTAGGAATATGCCTACACTTGAGGAAAGTCTTCAGTTTTCAAGTTAATTAGGATATTGTAGGATAATAAATAAATGAAATAGTAAAGATAAAAATCAGTATAAATTTGAAAACTAGGATACTGGCATAGATAGGAAAGGAATTTTCTTGAAATCCAGGTTATTAATCGCAAAATTTCTTAATAATATGTGCATCATGTTGTTGTTCCTCTAGAATCCTTAAATTTTTTATATATATTCTTGTATTAGTTGATGTGGGATGCATTAAGGCCCCCTTTATAATGAGTATTGACCCATCAACCTTGGCACATTATTTGTGTTCAATACTAGAGAATTTTTAGTACCTTGAGGCTTGAATACATCAATTGTAGGTTCTCTCCTTGAAAACAATGGGAATACATTAGTTTCCCTTAATTATTATATCTTGCAGGTGACTTTACTTCAACACTTTTATCCATGCATAACAAGGTGTATTAGGGTATATTGACACTCGATAGCATTAATGGTTAGTTTTATATTGGTTAACAACATACATTAATGACTAGTAATCCAATGATATATTTCCATGCTCAACTTCACCAGATGCATTTGCATGGAGAGAGTTGTACCATGGGTTCAGTTTTGGTCAATAGTTTTCGAAAAAGTCAATTGTTGTTCTAATATTTTAGTTTTTTAAATAGTAAGGTAGAGTTAAATTTGGTTTTCATCATTTCAAAATATTTAATAACCTTAATTATTCTCGGTCTGAAATCCAACATATTAGTTAGCCTCACACAATCAACAATCATCAACATTGGCCTCTTAACACAAAAATAAAATACATCAACACTTTGTTTTGGATAATATCTATGCACATAGGCCTTAAATTCAATTTCATCATTAGTGTGCCTAACAATTCAATCCATTGAGGTAAAACCTAAGATAAAAACCCACTTGAAAATTTTTGGTTTGTTGAAAACATAGGGAATGATGATAAGAAAACTATTGTAAACACACATTTGTATCCATATCTCTTTCTTGTTGAAAATGGCAACAAGAAACAGTGAAGGAGGCCTCCTGAAACATCTTTCCTGATCCTAGTTGGAAAGTGATCACCTAAACTAGGTGGGGACCACACATGTGATTTTTTGTCGGAAAAATCTATTTTTAGACATATGGAGCATGGTCCAGGGATTGCAGTATGTTATTCTTGGAGTATTGGTCATGTTGGTAAAAATAGATGGACCTCTATTTTTTTGGACCTATAGGTCGAAGTCTATTTTTAGACTGCCTATTCTAAAAATAGATATGTCGAATATTATTAGCTCTTAATAATATTTGGACTCTAAACATTATCTTATTCTCTTGGAGCACTTCAGTTTGATGCCTGGATGTGGCACATGCAGCTGAAAGAAGGAAATATGCTTTTCCTAGGGTTTAAGTGAAGCTATTGCATGAAGACTTCAGTTAGAACTCATGTGAGAGAGTTTGGTGGAGTTGATTGAGGAAGTTAGTGGAGTTGTATTCAGTTTAACTAATCTAAACATAGTTGCGCTTTTTGTATCCAAGTTAACTAATAGATACAATTAGTGAGAGTGGTGTGAATTAATTATTAATTAATTCACTAATTAAATACTCATAAATCAACTAAAGAATACATCAGTTAACTTTAGTGCATGGATAGTTTCAGTGGAGACCAGTGCAGAAATAGGTGAAAGAGCAGGTTAACTATCGGTTGTGACTACACTGTTGCTATTTGCAACACACAGATAGGTGGAGTAATCAATGAGGATTGTGAAATTCAATCCAGGTGGTTTATCTATATAAAGAGGCCATCCCATAGCTTGAAAAAGCAATTCAGGTTGGCTATCAAGTGGCTAAAGGTTGGAGCATGAGTTTTGATAGATCTAGCTTGATAGTTTGTAGCAAGGGAGGTAGTGCATGAGAGCTTGCAAAGAGCTTTGTACTATGATTGTTACATGATCTCCATGACATGTATAATATACAGATATTTGGGGGTTTTCAGCTTTAAGCTTTCCCCATACATACTGTGTTAATGTGTATGATGATTTGATGTGTTATCGCTTGATTTATTTTCCGCATGTGTGATGATCTGAGTTGAGTTGAGTGGAAGAGATTATGTGTTGTGTATGAAGTTCAAATAGTATGTGACCAGGATAGTCTCGGTGGATAATTAATCATTATTCAGCAAATTTCTACATTTCTTTGTAAACATATTTCCAACATGATTCACACCTCCTTCCTTATCATCTATATCAACATCTATTCCATTTTTATTTCATTTAGGAATTTGATCAGCCTTGCAACAAATTTTTTTTTTTTCACTAGAAATCCTTCATATGAAGCACAAACAGGGAACTCTTGGACTAATGTTAAAAATTTCATCTTGTTAGTCTTTATGTAAACAAATATTCAGGTTGTAAATTCATTGGAGCTAGATAAAATCACTCCATGGGCCTCTCGTATTTTCATAAAATTAAGAAATACATTTTCCAAAGGAAGAACACAAACCACGAGTGATTCTCATAGTTTTTTACTCTTATAATTATCTTGTGCATAAACACAAAAGAAATTATGAATTGTAGATGGAGAAGACTGATCCTTTGAATGGTAATTGAGATGAGTTCTATCATGTTCTCTATGTGTATTTTTCTCTTATTTTTCCTTATGGATTCAATAGGATTATGGATGCACCTAGATTCCATATTAATGGAGAGGTTGTTCACAATAGTTATAATGACCATAGTCTCATTTATTTCATCAACCATGGAAAATCATGAGTGCTTCTGAAAACGATATTATTGATATTTTGAAGAAGAAAAATTCTGCTAGCACTTACAAATATAATGAAGTTTATTTTGAAGCATGTGAAAGAGGAGTTACTTTATTATACATATTACAACAACATCCAATGCAGGATAATTCCAAGAATGTGTAAGCGTGTTCAATTAGGAGTATCAAGATTGGATTTAATAAAATTAATAGGATTGTGTTTGATCGGTCTCCTCTTTCATGTAGTGTTTTTCTTCGTGTATATGGGTTTGATTTTATAAAGGAACTATGTGTTTAACTATTTTATAATATTGCCTTGAAAAATGAATCAAATTGATGCATTTGTGTAATTGAAAAGTGATCTAAGAATTAAAATATCATATCATTAAATATGATTTCAAAATTATTTGAAAGCATTATGCTAGATGAGATAACCTTGCAGAAGTGTCAAAATAGATATGTTGGCCTTCATTGGTAGGCTACCTCATTGTAACATGAAATTAATTGGTGCAGTTAAGCAATTAGTACATTTATTTTTGCATGAGAACTTTAGGCCTTCTTCCAACCAAAAATAAGTATTAAAATTGGCACGGTGATCTATGGAACATGAACCCACATTAAATATTATATGGACATGGCATGTAATTAATTGTATGAGAGCTTTATGAAAGAGAGTAGTGCACTTAAATTGGGTCAAATAGTTTTTGAGAAATACAAGCATAAATATGTTTAAATAAACAAAATATGTAACATGTGTTGTAAATACAAAATTTAATATGATCATTGTTATCACACACACACACACACATGCACACACACACACACAGATATATATATTGGTTAATGCTCTTGTGTATAAATGCTCAAATATATTATCACCAACATGATCTAGAGACTTTATGAATAGAATGATGTGTACCAGGCCAAAGGGTTGTACATATTATCAAAATAAGGTATGGGAAATTCCCTAGGTGCAGTGGGGTGGAATCACTAAGAAAGTGTGTGTATGTGATAAATGAGTATGAATTGGGAAGGAAGGAGGTTGATCTACAAAGCTTCGGTAATTTCATGTGTGATACTAGGGAAGAGCATGAAAGAAGAAAAAATATAGTTTATGGTGACTTCACAAGTTATTAATGAGTACTTGAATGGTATTATTTCCTTCAAATTGCACTTTGAAATATAATAGGGGGAGCATTGTAGCAATGAAATTATATATTTCTTTATTGTTTTCCCAATAGATACAATTTTATGAATGTATAAATGATTTCTTTGAAAAGACAAGATAATATGTTCAACACGTCCACATGGATTCATGTCAATATGAGAATTTTAGAATTTGGATATGTAGAAATTAATAGAAATTTGCTACTACTAATGAATTATAACTAAAAACAAGAGATTAAAAATTTCCTCTAAAATTCTACAGAATGGAAATCATAATTTAGAAACACATGGAACCATCAAAACCAAAATAACATAATGATTTACAGGGGAACCCAAATTGGAAAAACCCATAAGATGATTTTCATTAGTCAGATGGGAATGATAAACTATTACAATGTCTTGTTTCAATCCTGAATCATAACTTGCACTGTAAAATTGTTCTTTTGTTTATTGTCCTAATATAGACAACACTTAGCCAATTAAAGCCTCCATATTCCTCCTATTTCCTTGTACAATTCAGGATAAATTGATCTCCTAAATAATAGGGGAATTCCCTATTTCATTTCACAATTCCACAGGAATTGATCACCTTCTTAATTTCCAACTTGTACACTCAACTAGTATAAAATTGATAATTACAATGTGCCTTTTCCTCCACTGTAGCTAGGAAATTTAGATTCCATGCATATCTAGTCTACTTTTAGTTGATTGACTAGTTTAACTAAGATATCATTGAGTTAAAAATAGTTCTACTAATCAGTTGAATTTCAACTGACTTAATTAATTACATGAGCTCAGTTAGCTAAGATCAACTAGAAATAACTGAACTAGATTACTACATTTTAGAAATCACTACATGCACAACTCTACTTCTAGCCTATAACTTTAATTTATTTAGTTAACTAGTAGAAAATGTCATGCCACTATGTTTAAATATAATCCAAGTAATCTTACTAATGTGGAAAATCGAATTACTCAATTTGACTATTAAAAAAAGTCAAAATGAGAATTTCTTGCTACAATTTCTAATACTCCCTCTTAGAAAAAACAAATTTTGCACCACCCTTATCCTGAACATGTGGAATTCAAATTTTCCTCTTGACAATTCCTTTTCTCTAGATATCTACATCCTCCACCTCATTTGGAATCTATTGTAGCATCATAATTATCCTATGCACACAATAAAAAAAGTGATGGTACTTGATATCAATGTGCTTGGACCTATCATCAAATATTGGATTCTCAGAGAGTTTGATACAACTATGATTATCATAATAATTCACTCTCGGATCCATATCATGACCGAAAATACCTACAATTATTTTCCTCATTCATATTGCCTCACATGTTGTTTGAATTGAAACCATGTATTCAACCTTTGTTGAGACGAGTGTCGCAGATCTATGTTTCATGCTATACCAGGAACTAGTTGTAGACCCAACAATGAAGATATCACTTAAAGTAATTTTATTTTCTGATGGAATCCCTGCCCAATTTTCATCACTGAATCAATGGAGTTGCACCCCCAATATCCTCTTGTACCATAACCCATACTGATTTGTGCCTTTGAGGTATCTTAGCACATGCTTTTTTGCCTTCTAATACAATTTGGTAGACTTCACCATGGCTTGACTCAAGTGATTAATTGAATATCATATGTTGGGCCTTGTATTCACCAGATACATCAAGGATCCCAAAATATTGTTGTAGATGGAAACATCTACTACCTCTCTTGAAGTGGCAACCTGCTTCCTCCAATTTGTAGCTAGAGGATTGTCCATATGCTTGCAGTTATCTCCATGTGAAATTTCTGAAGTATTTGAAAGGAATATTTCCCCTAATTCACAAACAACTCACTATCATACTATCATACTTATACCCCAAGGAAGTAATGCATCAAGCCCATGTCTTTAATCTCAAGTTCCATTGCAAGTTCCTCCTTGCAAGAGTGGATCAACTACTCATCCCCTATAAGTATCAAGCCATCAACATACAAAACCAAGTTAAGTAACTTTCCATCTACCACAATGTTATAGAGATTGGCATCTGCTTCACTTTTGGTGAAGCCCAATCCAAAAAGATATGTGTCAATATAAGTGTACCATGATTTGGGCTCCTGTTTGATACCATAAATGGCACTCTTGAGTCTACACATGTGTCTCCCTATCATATGTATCAAATCCATCTAGTTGCTTTATGTAAATTTCTTCATCAACAACGCCATTGAGGAATGTGGTGTTCACATCCTTTTTGTGGATATTCCACCCCATCTATGAAACTAATTCTAGAATGGTTCTGATTGAGGAATATCTTACCACAGGGGAAATTTTTTCCTCATAGTCAACTCCCTCTACTTGTGAGAAGCCTTTGGCCACAAATATGGCCTTGTACTTCTCAATTCTCCCATCAATTTCATGCTTAAATTTTTATATCCATCTGGAACCAACCACTGACTTGTTGTCTAGTCTCAACACCACCTCCCATACAATATTATTCATGTTGGAGTCATACTCCTCCACCATTGAATCAAGCCACATTGGATGAGAAACTACATCCTCAAATGAAGAAGGCTTTGACTCAATGAGTTACATAATGAGAGACATATACAGAGTGTATATGTATGGTGATCTCCTTTGTCTGCATAAGGATGTAGTATCTCCCACATTCTCTTATGCACCATGCGCCAACCTATCATCCTCTCTGGTTATCTTCCTCACCTCTCTAGAATATTTTGGTTGAGTCGGTGCCTACACTCGGCCTCTTGTATGCTCCTCCACTTGTGGTTGCTCCACAACATCCTGAAGCTCTTCCTGAGGCTCCTCCTTAGGAACTAGAAGCTCCTCCTCTGGTGGGATACTCATCTCTCACTCTAGATATAATCTCATAGCCTTCCACTCATAAACTATGATATCTCTCCTCACTATTATCACCCTGAGTGAGGTAAAATACACTCGGTAATTATGTGGTATCTCTGTGTATCCTATAAAGACTCCCATCTCAACTATAGGCTCCAATTTATTACTGATGTCCTTGGAGACATGAAAATACACAATAGCTCCAAAAATTCGAAAATGGTATACATCTAGATTCCTCCCAGAGAAAGCTTCTTCGAGTGTGACCATGTGAAGTATTCTATGAGGACTCTTATTCTACAAATTAATTGTGGTGTTGCATGCCTTTTCCCATAGATATAATGGTAGCCCTTGATAATGAAACATGGCTCTTTCTTCTCCCACTATGGTTTTGTTCTTCCTTTTAGCCACCCCATTTTTTTATGGGTTATGGGGTGTTATCAGTTATCTTCTAATACCCTCTTTCACAAAAAATTCCTTGAAGGTGTTAGAAACAAATTCTCCTCCATTATCACTTCTCAAGGATTTCAATTTTTGACTAGTCTCGTTTTCAACCAGTGCTTTGAATTCAACAATTTTGGAGAAAACTTCATCCTTCTTCCACATGAATAAGATCTAGTATTTTCTAGAAATTCATCAACAAAAATCACATAATACATGTGTTTTGTTGTAGAAGTTGTAGAAAATGGTCCATTTATATAAGAGTGGATTGACTCAAAAATTTCTCTAGCTCTGTTATCTCGGACCTGGAAGATGGATTTGAAATATTTTCTCAATTCACATCCCTTGTAGACATCATGTTGATCAAGGGTGCATTTTGGGATACCAGTGGTAATTTGTTGCATGATTTTTAAGGCCCCATGGTGTAATTGTCCCATGTGCCTATGCCAGAGTTCTTCAACATCTCAACTCTGGACAATTTCTTCCTTGGAACTCAGTGCAATGAAAGCTTTCACCTTAAGTTTGTAGATATTTTTCACTCTAAATCCAATCTGTTTCACTTTCCTGGTAGCTACATGTCTCAGAAAGGATTTCCCCTTACTAAAAACAACATCATAACCTTTGTCCTCCAATACAACTAAAAATGTTTGTTTCTTCTTCATACCAGGTACATACATCAGATATTTCAGATGAATTTGGTATCCTAAATCCCTATTAAAGGTTATAGTTCCAATTCCTTCGATGCCATACCTCAATTCATCCCCAAGTTCTATGTGCCTATGGATATCCTTCTCCTCTAGGCTACTGAATAATTCTTTGCATCCTGTCATATGGAATGAGGCCCTTGAATCTAGATACCACACACTCCCCATTAAAATGGTTTCCATGCATGCAATTAGGGTAAATTCTAATCGAATTATGAGGCAAGTGATTCACCTCCTGCTCCTCCTGATGGCTTCTTGTTAGAATTCTTGTGAAGAAACTTTTTTGCATAGTGCCCATATTCGTGGAAGTAAATAACATTTTATCTTGCTAAGGTCCTTCCTCTTGCCATTATTCTTACAGGAATTTGGATTCCTTTGGCCATTATTACCATTAAATTTATTTCCCTTCCCAAATAAGGAAAAATTCTCTTCCTCCTTAGCTTTAGATGTTACTCCATCTCTAGTGTTCCTTTGAATTTATTCCTGCACCAAATGAGACCAAAGTCTCCCCTAATTTGGTAATTTGTCCTTTCCATTTACAGAGCCCTGGTAGTCATGCCAAGATTTTGGAAGGAAAAGGAGAGCTAGGCTCACTATCTTATAGGATGGCACATTTTCTCCTACTACGAGTTCATGTCAAACCTAAGTGAATCAAGAGAGGTAGTGTGGAATGGTTTCATTTTTCTCCATGCGAATGTTTCTAAGTTTGTCACTCAATGCGAATTTCATGGTAGCACTGCTATTTTTGAATAATTCAAAGAGGGTATTCCACATAGTAAATGGAATCTCCTTTGCATGTAAATTTGATACTATGTGGTCTCTCATACCCTCTAGGGTGATCCTTTTGACTTTTATGGTATCCATATTCCATTGGGATAATGCTTGTACATTTGATGTACTTTATTTCAGAATATTTGTTTAAGTATATTTCATCACTCCATTATCATCGATACAACATCCATCATGTCCTTCCAAGATATGAAATTCAAAGTACCCTCTAGGGCATACTCCAATCTCAATCCATTGAAAGACATTTTCCCACACAAAAGAAAATTGCTTCACTGATTCAAAAAGTGGAAATGTCTTAAGGAGAATATTTATTGATTGGTTTCTATTATGATTTCAGGCTCTCATACCATGTAGAAATTAATAGAAATTTTCTACTACTGATGAATTGGAACTAAAAACAACAGATTACAAGTTTCTCTACAATTATTTGGAATGGAGATCACAATTTAGAATCACATGCAATGACATGAAACCATTAAGACTATCAGAACACAATGATTTATAGGGTAACCCAACTGGGAAAAACCCCTCCACTAATTTTCATTAATGAGATGAGAATGAGAAACTATTACAATGTCTTACTTCAATCCCGAAGCACACCCTGCACTGTAAACATGTTCTCATGTTGATTGCCCTACTCTGACCAACAATTATCCAATTCAATCCTCCAACTTCCTCATATTTCCTTGCACAAATTAGGATAATTTGAGCTCCTAAATAATAGGGAAATTCTCTATTTCCTTTCACAATTCATAAGGAATTGATAGCATGCTTAATTTCCAAGCATGTACACTCAACTAGTATACGATTGATAATTAAACTGTGCCTTTTTCTCCACTCCAGCTAAGAAGTTCAAATTACATGCATGTAGGGGATATTTTTATTTGATTGACTAGTTTAACTAAGAGATCACTGAGTTAACAATAGTTATACTACTGAACTTACCTCCATTTGACTCAATTAATTACTTGAGCTCAGTTAAATGAGTTCAACTAAAAATAATTGAACTACATTTCCAAATTTTAGCAATCACTACATACACAACTCTACTTCTAGCCTATAAATTGAATTTACTGAGTTAACTAATAGAAAATACCATGTCACTCTAAATAACTACAATCCAGTTCATCTTGTTGATGTGAAAATCAAATTACTCATTTTGACTAAGGGAAAAAATCAAATTGAGTGTTTCTTGCTACAATTTATAACAACATATATACATATCCTATTGATATTATTTATCAATGGTTGATTTTGATAAGAAATACACCCTTCAACTAAAAAATGAGATTGAAATCCAATATTTGGTTCATCACATATATGTATGGGTTAGATAGTAGTGAAAACAAGAAAATTGTATTTTAGGAGTATTTTTTCTTAATAAATGGTGTAGGTTCCATGAATTAGATCATGAACAACATTTCTTTCAATTGTTCTACAATCACTTGAAGGTGAAAGATACACAAATGAATTGATATTAGATTTATTTATATTGTTATTTGGGCCAATTCAAAAATGTATGTATTGTGTGTTGTTGCACAAAAAATACAAGGTGCCACATATCCAAAACATTTTTAATATTTCAAAATTTGGAACAAGAAAAGGGAGTAGGAACATGTATCAAAAATGTGTTAAACAAGTAAGAAATGGAGTTCATAATTGATTCCATCATTCAATACGAAAAATATATTGTTGAATGATGTTGTTTAGTAATGGAAGCGGGAATAACAATGTAAGAAGAATGATCAACAAGGAAAGTACATGTGTTAGGATATTTTAGATATGTGGTTAATGCAAATCGATCACATACATATGAATTTAAAACAATCGAAGGAACTCATGGATTTTATTTAGTTCAACTATCAAACAAAGAAATAGTTGAAATATGGATAAGAAAACTTTCTTGCTTCTATGGCTCGTGTGGTACTAATGAATGGGACAAAGTGAATCTACATACTAGGTTGACAGATGGGGTCATGTATCACTCCCCATTGGTCAACTTATAACTTATGAAATATCCTAGTTGTAGGAGGACTAGTCAATTAGTTCATTGGATCATAATCGTGTCTTATATCTTGTACAACAAAGTTCAATCAATTTTATAATATTTTTGATTGACTAGAATGAATGTAGAAAAAATTGTTTATTCAGAAAAATCACATCTTGGTACTCTATTTTTTATTGGGAACATATATGTAATGGTTTCCCAAAAAGGAAATGAAAGAATCACTAACTATTGGTTGAAATACTTCTTAAAGGGAGAGTATAATTTTAATGCCTCAATAAAAAACTTTGGAGGCATTCAATTTCTGATTGGCTCAATGGTTATTAAAGGAGAATATCTGACACAGGGTGAAAGAACATGGAATAAAGGTGGTCATGCATTTTAATATTATAGAGAAGGTGAAACTGCATACCACTATATGAACTTATTTGTTGGTACAAACCTTCAACTAAATAAAATGACAAGGAATAACTCATCTAATGTATGATACACCATAAATGAATCCTAATTGTTCTTAATAAATGCTTCTAAATTTTTTGTCCTTCATCATCCCTAGGTTATCCAAAGAATCATAGGCACATGAAGTCCTGTCAATTAGAAAGTTTCTTACCAATTCTATTAAAAGCATCCACACGGATTCTAGCAATTTTACTACTTAATTATTAACTTATTTCTATTTTAATGCTTAAAGTTCTCCTAACAATATTCAAGGTTTTAAATTTTAACAAGGACAAAAATAATTGACAACTAGTTTCATTAGTTTTTGTCTCAAAATATTCTATAATGAATTCATATAATTCACAATGATTAGTTTAATTATGTAACTTACATTCAAGATATAGTAGAACACTTTCATCCACCTAAATGTGTTTAAGAGTTCTTTAGTGAACATTTATCAATCTATGTGGGGATGATGAACCCATATTTTGGCATTCTTGACCTCTCTATTTTTGAAGTTACATACATAATATTTCTTTCCCCTTTAATAACTTGTAGATCAATTTTTGGAGAAGTGTGCGCATGCTCATGGGTAGTTTTTGGAGTGCTTGATTGCTGAAAAAGATATGTCACCGCAAGAATTTTTTCACTGGAAAGCTTTGCACTACTTGCCTCTCTAATTTCACCATACTATAATTAGATCCAAGCATGTCCATAATTATCTACTCATCCACATTGATTTGCATTAATAAATTATTTATTCATGGTTCCCTTTAGGTCTTAATTGGATTAGTCTCTACTTAAATCATATTCTTTTCTTGTGGTGATGTAGCATAAAATTAGTAGCATCTATTGTGTTAGAATTGGACTGGCCTTTAATGAAAGCCTATTTTTTTCCCTATCTAAATTTGTCTTTCTTCTTCCTTCAATGACATTTTCAAAGGGTTTCTCCTTCCTTTGATACATTCGAGATCCATTACATAGTTTCCCCATGTTTAAAGGGAAAATCTACATTCCAATTACAGAAAAAGACAAATTTTTCCTTCCAAAAATTTCTTTACAACTACATAATATGAAGAAAAAAAATCCTTCTAGTTACATTAAATATGAAAAAGGTCTTTCAAAATTTTCCTTCCAATTACACGACAAGACAATAATTTCCTTCAAATTACATAAGAGGGTGAAAATTTTATTTCAACTACACAACATTGGCTACCAATTACACGACACGAAAACAATTTTTCTTACAATTATATTTAGAAACAAGAAAAGTGTTTTTTGTCACTATTTTCCATAGCATGTGTTGGGTAATTAGAATGTTTTGGGAGAGAGAAATTTAAGGAATTGTGCTATCTTCATTTTTTACCTCACATGAGAATGCATGTTCTCTAAAGAAACACATGTCATAGATTATGTGTGTGCTTTTCTAGGGTTAAAAAATTAGGTGGGAATAATTCCCAACCTCATTTATTTTACACACAAAATAACACATGCACTTCAGAACATATGCATGCTTTAAGGAAAACATGTTCTAGGGAACACACACTCAAAAGTGTATGCATGATACAAGTAACTATAGGGGTAAATAAGGTGAGGAGGGACTTGTGGGTGACTTGTTCATGGGGTCCTAGGATTGAAAGTGTTTTTAGGCATGGGGTAGTGGCTAGGGAAATATGATGAAGGTGAAAGTATTGTGGGTCACTTGGGGAGTGGCATGGGCATAGAGATCTCAGGGATCAATTGTAGAGGGGGTTAAGTTTTAGGTATATGTGGGGGACTAGGGTTAAATGGGTTTAGTTACAAGTGAAGGTAGATTCATAGGAAGAGAGGGGGTTAGCAATTGAGAAAATATAGGGAACATGTTTAAATAATAATAGGGGATGAGAGAATACATAAATAAAGGGGTAGAAGGGGATATGGATTTGGTGAATATATTATTTCGATGGGGAAGTGGGATGTGTGTAATGTTTTGGAGGTAGTGGGGAACCGATATAGGGGCATAGGTTGGGAGCTAATGGTGGAAGGGATTATGGGAGGTTATTTGGACTTGGGGTTGGAGTGGAATAGGGGCACAATCTTAGGCCTACTAGCTAAGAGGCCTAAGGAGGTAGGGGAAAAATTACTTAATGGTAGACATAGGGTCCATATGTGGAGCCCAGGGGTTTTATATGCTTTGGCATCAAGGACATTTTATGATTCATTGGGAACTAAGGAATGGAGTTTAGATACCCATGTGTTTAAAGGGTAATTTCCTCAAGGATAAAGGGATCTACGTGTCTTGTAGAAGTGGGGGGTGAAGTCTAGAGGGATCTATCATCTGAGATATGGGGATGTTGATATCTTGAAATCCTTGAGAGAAAAATATGATCCTTATATCGAAGAATATCTTCCTTCCAAGTGTAACATACTGGGGGGGTTAGGATCTACTTGTAACCTTTGGATTAGACGAAGTGATGGATGGAAAACCATTATTTTTGTACCTTCTCAATCCAAGATGTTTCGAAAAGGGTAAGGATAAGAGGGTGTCATTCGCCTCAAAATCATCATGGAAAGGGATCTTCCACAATATTGTATCAACCCTTCTTATAAATTATCTCATATTCATAGTCCAACATTTTGGTAAGCCATTTATTTTTCTGCGGAGAGGGTAAGTATTTCTTCCAGAAAATACTTCAAACTATGATGATAAGTTCAATTATAGAAACATCATCCAAGCAATTATTGTTTCCAAGTGTTTACTGCATGTAATATGGCCATCATTTCTTTCTCATAAGTAGATTGACCCAAATTCTTGCCACTTAATTGTTGGGTTTTGAAGGCTTGACCTTATTGCATTAAGACAATTCCAATGTTGGTCCCTAAGGAATCACATTTGATCAAAAATGGTTTTATAAAAATTTGGAGGGCTAAAACTGTGGTGGAACACATGGAATATTTGAGATTCAAGAAGGCATGTTCATCTGATTCTGTCTAGAGGAATGCATTTTTCTCGAGAATAAATGCGTCCAAAATTTCTAACAAATTTGTGATAGTATCCCATGAGACCTAAAAATCGCTGCAGAATTTTCAAGGTCCTAGGTTGTTGCTAATATTTCATTTCCTAAATATTTTTTGGTTCCACCCGTACTCCTTTGCGACCCAAAATATGTCCCAAATACTCCACCTCTTCCCTCCCAAAATAACACTTGGACAATTTGACAAATAATTTATTCTCCTTCAAAAGTTGCAATACTTGGTCGACATGTTGAAGATGCATTTCCCATGTTTTGTTGTAGATGATTTCATCATCAAAAAACACCAGGAATTTTTTTTTGAGATATGGCTTGAGAAGGTTATTCATAAGAATTTGAAAGGTGGACAAGGCATTACAAAGACCAAAGGGCATAACAAAAAATTCATAGTTCCCTTCATAAGTTTTGAAATATATGTTGGGTATGTATAATACTTTTATTCTTATTTGGTGATAACCCAAATGGAGATCCAAATTGGTAAAGGATTGAGTGCCATGGAGTTTATCAAGGAGATCATTGACTGCTGGAATAGCAAACTTATCCTTGATGGTGAGCTTATTGAGGGCCCTGAAGTTGGGAGATATGTGCCACTCCCCATATTTCGTTAAGACCATTACCAATGGGGATGAATAAGGAATGGTGTTTAGATAAATCATGCACGTTTCTGGTGTTGAGCGATGGAAAAGGTATGAATTTGCCATTTATTTCTTTATATTTTTCCTTTAATCATAACTCCTTTGTATTCTAAAATGGTAATATATCGAAGAATTATAATGGAATTAAGGAGATTAGTGATTATTGCAAATTAACTAAATATTGTCATTTCTTCTATGAAGAAAATAGAAGAAATGGGAAGCCACCATTTGGGAGGAAAATAAAAAGAAGAAGAAAATGTTGTCCCTTCAACAGGAAGCCATATCTAGACAAGAAGATCAAAATCAAAGCGCATAGTCAAAGAAAAGAAAGGAACAGTGTGGCTTTAGCGCAAGAGGACAAAACAATAACTGGAGATAGAAGATAGAGCGAATCCCTCATATCTTTCGATCCTGAGGGATTGCTGCTTCAAAGCTATCTGTATTTCTTGTTTTGTCCGCCTGGCTGTTATGAAAGGACAGTGCTTGTAGAAATCAGGGGGCATGTATTATCATTATTCAGATTTCCTTTTGTATTTTCACTTTGATCACTGGCTCTCATTGGTTAAAACAGAGTGTGATTTCCTGTGAACTTTGTTACATATGATTAATATATAATTCGGTTGTCGTCCCATTATTTGATACTGGAGTAGCTCGACGGTGCTTCACTAGCGGCTAAGGGCCTGGCCCTGGTGGATCCACTTGCTATCTGTACCATTACTTTACAATTCCAGTCGTGTGATGGTTTTTTTTAATGTTCATTTTCTCTAGTCGCATTGCTTTACATATTCCATGTTTGATAGCTTACTATCTCAATATTTTATTGAATTGGTTTATTGCATAAGCTGTGATTGAATCGCGTTGCTGTCCTTTCCACCATCACAAGATTATTATTCTTTGTAACTTGTATTGATATGCTTTTCCAACACAAAGCTTCACCATTCATTCTATAATTTGTTGTTCATTTCCATTAAATAACTTTGCTGATCATTTCTTTCCTGCAAGTATTTGGTTTGCTTTGGAATTTTATTGCAGAGAGCGTGTTTCTTCCATTTCCATTAGCAGCATTATTTAACTCATTTGTCATTTCCAATTAGTTGCTTTAGTGTGGAGTGTAAGATCAACAACTGTAAAGGACATTGGCTATCACTGTCTAAGTTCTCAAATTGAGGATCTTTTTTATGTTTGATTTCATTTACATCAATTGACAGAGGAAAGAGTTATTACTACTACATCCTTGACTGATGATTGTTGAGTGAATAATTGTGTTTTAGAGCATTAAGTTTCATGTCATTGCAATTATATTCCATCTTCAAACATCCATTTACTCTTGTATTTGAAACACTGTACTACAAATTGGAAAGCATTACTGTTAGATTAAATTTCCGCTTCAGACTGAGTACACTCTTGAGATAAAAAATCGTACCTGGATTGATAATTAATGTAGGATAAATAGGAGTTAAAAAGACACCTTTTATACCTCAACATTTGGTAGCTCAGTAATATTTTCAAACTCATTATTTTGTGTGAGTGAATACCTATAGGGCAAGACATTAGGTGGTTGGCTACTCAAATTCAAACATATCCTATGATCATGCTCACCTTGAGAAGGGGTAGTTCCATGGGTTTTTCAAACACCTATTGATGGTGACTCAAAACCTTTTTCAAAATATGGATGAATATTGGAAGGGATTTATTCAATGGCATCCATTGCATTGAATTGAGAAACTACCCCATGGTGTCCCATTTTTAAAATATTATCCTTTCTATGTGAGCTTATGGTAGTAGGAGCATCTTCCTGGAGCCCATAAAGCGTATGAGTGTGACCATTCTATTTGAAGCTCATATATAGATCTTGGATGTCCATGGTAATGGTACCTAGTGTTTGAAGCCATTAAAATATGAGGACGATGTCATAGCCTCCCATTTCAATGGAAAACATGTTTTTTTAAGATGATAGTCCCCCACATGGAGATTGATATTCTCAAAACTTCCTTCACATTTCATGGTCCCCCAATTGGTTATAAGGACCTAAAAATTGGATATTACCTAGAAAAATAAATGCACGACCTTAGTAACCCATTTATGGACAAAATTGTGTGTTTTTCCACTATCAATCAATACCACCACCAATCGATGCTTAATATAACCTATGATTTTAAGAGTTTGTGGAGAAAAAAATAACTGCTAATGCATGGAGTGATATAAATGGTTCATCGGGAGTTGTTCTAGTATATTTTGTAGCATCTTGGAGTTCCACTGCATCCTCCCTAGAAAATTTAGCAGGTTGTGCCTCATTATCTGGGTTATTTTTAGTTGCATAAATATGAAAGAACTTTGGTTCCTTACATTTGTGGTATGGGGAATATTTGTCATCACTATAGTAACTAAATCCTTGTCTTCTCCTTTTAGCCATTTTTGTTGGCAAAATTTTTTTACATTAAGAGTTTGGATGGGGCCACTAATAGGGGTGGGATGTGCCTTTGATGTGAATTAAGGATGACTTGATCCAAGTTGCTCCAGATAGCCTCAGGAGACCAAGAGGGCTGATGATAGGTCAAAATTCAAAGTGGTCAGATGGCTCTCAAACTAGGTTTAGGTTAAAGTACTTGTCGCCCTGATTCCAATAGTTCGAACGGATCTCCAATCCGAGCTCGTATGAAGAAGTTAGAGCGAGTAAAATTTTTGGTCAAATTTGGGCAATGGGCCAGGTTTAAGTGTCCCACAAATTCATCTTCAACCAGCAGGGAACCCAACCCCCGAAAATGGGTGAAATCATGGCCTAATTAATTTTCCCAGTGACCCTTATTTTTTCTAAAATCAAAACTGACTATTTGTTTTAAAATAATAAATTATTTTTTTTGGGTGGTGGGCTACCAACCCCACCACCCTTGGTCGAAGTTCCAACCTAAAATCATGGGGGGCAGGAAATCACCCCAACCACCCTGGTTCCATTTGAGATAATATATATATATATATATATATATATATATATATATATATATATATATATATATATATATATATATATATATATATATATATATATATATATATATATATATATATATATGTATATGTATATATATATATGTATATATATATATGTATGTATATATATATATGTGTATATATATATGTATATGTATATGTATATATATATCTATATGTATATGTATATGTATATCTATATATATATCTATATATATATATATATATATATATATATATATATATATATATATATGTATATATATATATGTATATGTATATGTATATGTATATGTATATGTATATGTATATGTATATGTATATGTATATGTATATGTATATGTATATGTATATGTATATATATATATATATATATATATATATATATATATATATATATATATATATATATATATATGGTCATACAGCTGGCCACCACCCATATGCACTCAGCCCCACACCCCTCTCACTAGTATCTCTTGCAGTAAACAGAAAGTTCGGTGGTGTTTGAACCCATGTACGATGGTACCGCTGGCCCTGTCAAATGCGGCGACCTTATGTATACAAGCTGGAACCCATGTTTAAACATAGTTACAACATTTTAAAACCAACCAAACAACGTTTAAATTGACCACAAACCATATCATTGCAAATTGCATTGAAATGCGACAGTTAAAACAAATGGGCACAAATTTCAATCGAAAAAAATATGGTGGTTTAAAAATATGGTTTGTACATGCTACTTTGGAGTGGGCGGGGTATGAACTTGACCGACCTCCACACCATTTTCCTTCACCACCAACAGCCCATGACTATCACATTGTAAACTCCACCCTCCATGCAATATATAAACACGTTTCCATAGATACACCCATGAAGAGGAGAGCACAGATTAGGAGGCATATTATTTTTTTTATGCAGGTGGAACCATGAGCCATGCAGGTAGCAGAAACATGCCCCAGGGAATCTTGAGGGCATTCAAAAATTCCTTGAGGGCCTAAACTTACCTGAGTCCATTTTTGACAAAATTTATGTCGATTTTACACCTCTTGGCAACAAGAACTCAATGGAGATGTCTATTTTCAGTAGCAGAGCCTCCTATTTTTTAGAAATTTTCTAGATTGTAGTGATGATGTCCTATTCTCAAGTGTGGACAATCTATTCTATGCCCCTCAACACCACAAATTCGATGGTGCATCCAGGATCAGCAGCTGAGCATCTGCTTCTTCAGCCAACTTCATGGGTTGAGGTATATGGCAGTTTGATCATATGCCTATTGTTTATGTGAGATGGATTATTTCTAGATCCTTTCTTGATGCATGTTGCAGGACCTTGTTTTTTCTTGATGTGATATTATGTCATGCTGATAGGAGGTCCATTTTCAGTGAGAGTTCTTGTAGAGGAACGTCTCATGGAAAGATAAGTGAATCATGTTGAGGGAACATCCTTATATGAACATCATCCATGTACATCCCATATTCCAACATTATATTAATTGGCCTACCCCATTTTGACACCGGGCCCGAAGACGTAGCCCACACTGGGTGAACTCCATTATCAATGTCTCGTGTTTATGTTGCTCATGGTTTCCTTGTTTCCTCTTCTTTACAGCATGAAAATGTCTTATTTTATGCTCTTTTAAACTGCAATTCTAACAACATCACAAATTTAAAAGATCATGGGTAAATCTGGTAGTTGATGGACCTAGATCATGACTAGATTAAGCATTAATAATATTTTCTACATCTAAAGCTTTGTGGTGAGCTTCTTACCGAGTAGTTGGTTGATGCATTCTCGCATGTGCCTTGATAACTTCCTTGAGGCCTGTAATGAAACATTCCATATAAAAGGTACCCCTAGGCCCTTGGTATGAATGGTCAGTTGTTCAAATTTCGTGATTTATATTGGATTGTACCATTTTTTTTAGCTTCGTGAACTGACCTAGAAAGTGAGAGTCCCTTTCAAAACTTGTATAAATGGATTTAGAGAACATATTCCTAGTTGGATTTCCTACATAGCATTTATGATACCATTTCCACCACTACCGACGTTCTTGGTTCAAATAAAGAGCTCACACATGTAGTTTGGTTTCGTCATCCTAGATATTGTAGTTGAAAATATTGTTCCATTGTGCCACCCACACTTCCAGGTTAGAACCATCAAATTTGTGTATGTCAATATTGGATGTGCTTTCCTAGAATATTTGTGACCCCTATGGAAATGATGATACCCCTCATAATGATGGTGGTGATATTATCCTTCCAGGTTTCCATTCACATGGTTCCCCTCCCCCATGGGGCCTTTAGCCTTGATGTTTGGTAGTATGGGTTCTAGGACATGTGTAGCCACTTCTTCAATTTTGGTCGTGATTCTTGCTTCGAGGTGTTCCAATTCTTTATGAAGGTTTTTGACAGCTTGAGCCCTTATCGTTACCATAAAAATTCCCAAGTCAAAATTTTGGTTTACTTAAAATTAGTATGGTAGTAAGGGGCATGAGGCAAGGAGTCTATTGATGTAGGCCACTTGAAAACACCTTAGAAAAAGATTGGAACCGTGCGAAAAATGGATGTTTACTAGTGGATGGTATCACTGCGATCAACTCATTACCCTGAATCTTGTGGGCTAGGAATCTTACAAGAAAAAAATTGGGACCACCAAATTTGTGTTTCTTTTACACCAAAAGGATTATTACTACTAGTTGATCAATACTATGACATTTGAAATCCCAAAATATCAATATTGAAAATTATGTAGGAATTTAGTGGTCTCAACTAATTAATATTGTGTTGTAAGAAACCCAAACTACTAGATATGGAATTTTTTGTTGGGATTTCATTAATCAATATTGTGGTGGAAAAAACCACAACTTCTAGATATTGAAAAATGTGACGGCTAATCAACAGGAAGTGAGGGAATTATGGCAATAAGGAGCGCCAGGTGCTATATATTGTGATATACTCGAGGGGTCCAACAATACTTCTTGACCCATTATTTCAGAGAAATAACTTAAGGAGGATTGACTATGCCCTTATATGTACTATCCAACTACCCTAGGTGCATGTGAGTAATATCCTCGGGCGTTGTTATTAGTGTACTGTAGCAACAAAAAAAATGACAACTTATCTAAGGTTGGTTTCAGGGTAAACTTGGTGGGCTTATAATATTCTAGAGGTACATGGAAGTGCAATCTGTGTCAAGTTGTAGATTGATGTGTTACTACTCAAAGGGGTACCAACAAGGGTTACAAGGGAGTCCAATAGATGTGACCATCTATTGTGGTTCCTGCATGTATGCTTCCCCAATTGCAAGTTGAAGTGTCTAATGAAATATCTTTGTAGTTTAAAGATTTTGGAACATGTATCTATCCTAAAAAAATGTTTGCTAAATTTGTGGTGTGAATGGCCCAAGAAATTATTGTGATACCACTTGTAGTATTCCTGTCTTGCAGAAAATATTAGAAGTCTGAATTATGCTAGAGATAACATAGAAAATAACATAATGAGATAATAATAATGGAAATATTTTATTAATATCTGCAACAATATTGTTCACTTTCCTCTTCGAGGGGGAAACCTCCAATAGAGAAGATCTCAGCTACACAAGATAAGACAATACTTCCTTACTATCTTCAACAATATATAGTTTCTTAAGACCCAAAAATGTAACTACTTGTGGTTCCTTTCATAATGCAAGTTCACCACTTTATTTATTAGCTATGGCCCATTATAACTAATTGTGGTCCCTTTTTTATAATGTGAGTCAACCACTTACGATGCATAAGGGATTTCTTTATTAAACTAAATAATCATGAATCTTACCTGGCATATTTAACTTGTTACATTAATAAATGGGTTAGGGTTAGAACTTAATAGGTTGGGGTAAAGGCTTACTTCAACTAAGTATTGTATTCCCCCCTTGACCATATCAAGGCCTTTAGACTAATACTTAATGATCAAAAACTTTCCCAGAAGATAAGGATACCCTCTAAAGGTAATTTTTGGGGATTTTATGCAAATTTCATGGATCTTGATTCTGATTTATATAGAGAGCTCGAAATTGAGTAGAGATAGGGGCCCAAGTGTAGATTAGGTTAGGTTTTAATTATAGGCACATATAAAGGGGTGATGTGGATAAGGGTTTAATGATACAAAAAGGAAGAAAATATGTGGTGGGCCAGAAGGAAGTGGGGAGAGAGGTTTAAAGGGGGAGAAAGTGAGAATAGGTAAGGGTTAGATGGCTAGGTAAGGTGTACGGTGAGAATGCATTAAAATAAGGAGGGTGAAGAAGAATGGAGGGGAAGGAGGAGAGAAAGACAAGTGATACGAGGGGGTAATCATGAGGGGGTTAGATGAGAGGGTAAATGTGGGTGGAAGTGATAATATATTAAGGATAAATGAAGGGAAGTAGGGAGGATCCAAGGCTGAGGGGCTAGAAATATGGGGGTGGGTGAGAAGTAAAGGGAGAGTGGAAGGATAAGGGGGATGTGTTGGGTTACAGAGGAGAGAAAAGGAAAATGGTTGATGGGTAGGTATGGGAGAGTTTTTGGAAATAAGGAAAGGAGGGGCAACCCATTAGAGGGTTGCAAAAGGAGGCGATGAAATAGGGAATACAGATGGGTGTTGCTGAGGTAGAGAGTGAGGAAGAGAGGGAGAAAGGTGAGGCTAGGAGAGGTGGCCATGAGGGGGTGGGGTGAGAGGGGTAAAGAGGGAGCATGTGAGAAAATGTTAATGATATATTTATAGGAAAGGGGAAATTGTGGGCATGAAGGACATAAATAAGGAGCCAAGGATGAGGGTGACGTAGGATGAAGTAAAATTTATTGAAGAGAGGAGACAAAGGTGGGGTAGAAAGGAAGGGGTGATGTAGTGTGGTAAGTGAGCATGGATATGAGAGGTAAAGGGGGTAGAGGGGTGAAAAAGGTTGGATGAGGAGGTGAGAAGAGAAGGAAGGTGAATGGCTATGAGTGGATAAGTGGGAGGAACATGAATATAAAACAGAATTGTGAGATAAGGAGAAGAAATCATGAGGGGATGGTGAAAGAGAGGTAAAGGGTGGATGGGTAAATGAGTGACATAGGTGACATACAGATAGAGGTGATACATCAGTGGGAGATAGTTGAGACTCAAAGAAATAAGGATGAGGGGTTGGGGTGAGAGGGGGAAAAGGGGGAGGAGGTGAGAGGAGGTAATCATTTGCAAGGCCCCAGGAGATAAATATTTTCCTCAATACCACCTAGTGGCACCAACATACATAATAATAGGAAAATTATATTCTCAAGAGGAAATATGTGGTTGTTTATGGAATCCTCCATGGACTTATTTGGTTAGAAACTTCCTTTAGGGTATAACATAATGTTTCCTCCCTTTGTCATGTCTAATTCCTAAAGACCCGCACCTAGTGTGGAAAAATGGGATTGGTACCCATATACCTAGTTAGTGGAAAATAATTCCCTCATTAGGTCATTTATAGTGGAGGATTTTGGGGGGGGGGGGGGTGAGAGGGGAAGTGGGGATGAGTTGGACTTATTTTGTGAGAAGAGGTAAAGGAATGATGGGTAGAGGAGGGCAAGTGATGGGCATGGAAGAAAGGAGGGAAAATCCATTATATGGTTGGGACAATGGATGATAAGAGAGGGGATATAGATGTGCATGGGAAGCAAAGAGAAATGGGGAATAAGAGAGGGAGATACGTGATAATAGGAGAAGTGGCCATGAGGGATTAGGGAAAGAGGAAAAAATTGGGAAGATGTGAGAAAAATAGGGTAGATGGGTAGGGTATAAGGAAATATTTACATGAAGTATATGATGATGGAGCCAAGTGTGAGGGTGAGGTAGGATGAAGAAGAGGTTGGACATGAATAGATGAGGAAAAGGTGGTGTAGAGTGGAAGGGGGGATGTAATGCAATAGGGGAGGGTATGCATGAGGAGTAGAGCTGGTGGAGGGGCTGAAGGGTTGATATAGGAGGTGAGTGAAGAAAGAAAGTGGATGGTATATGTGGAAAAGGTGGAATGGGTGACAATATGGAGAGATAAGTGAGATAAGGAGAGGTGGGCATGACCAGGTGGTGCATGAGATGAAAAATGGGAGGTGGTTAGAAGATGTAAAGTGTGGATGGGTATGGGAGGGATATAAGTGAAATTTGGATCTAGTTGAGATAACAATAGGTGATAAGTGAGACCTATTTTGGTGGGAATGAGAGAGGATTGGTGGGAATGAGAAGGTGGGATGCAAGGGGTAATGGGGAAGGAGATTGATGGAAATGATATTCTCAAGAGGATAGTATAATATTGTTCAAGGAATTCCTCTTGGCCCTAAATGGATAGAAGTTTCCTTGGGGAATAAAACTCATGCTTCCTCCCATATTCATATCCATTTCCTTGAGACCTATACCCATGGTTACTATCCCCATTAGGAGATGAAGGATACATTTGAAATGTTATTTGTGGTGGGTCAAGTTTTTTTTGGTAACCATAGATCCCTAAAATATTTCTTTGGAACATTATTTTCAAATGCACCTTGTGAATAGTTAGTGATAAAGTGCACATGCATTCCTAGAATTCGCGTTTGTTGTAGAATATGCATGCAGTCAAGAACACATGCATCTTCATTCCATGTCGATATTTTTTTTGTGGGAAAATAATCCTTAACTTATTTTTTTACTAATTTGATTGTCTTAGATTTATGTTCATAGTGAAAAACTTGGTGGTTTGGTCTACGAATAAATTTAAATCTCCATTTTTTTTAATACTTCTTAATACACAATTTTAAACTTATTTTTTATAAGTTATATAAATATGTCATCAATGAACCTACAAACACACACACACACACACACACATATGAATTGGTTCATGGTCCCTAGATATCGGTGACTTCTATGTCCATGGAATATTTTACCAGGAAAATATACCCAAAAGGATTACTTGGTCATGTAAAATAAACCATGAAACCTGACCTTCAGAGTGTTGAGAGAATTGAACCTATAACCTCTTGTAACAACCCCGGGAAAAATTACATGTAATAAAAGTTAATAAAGGAAAAATAAGACCACAAGAAAGGGGTGTGTATTTCAAGCTAGATGTTGGGAAAAACATCCTAATGGGTGTTCATTTCGGTTATTATGGATAAAAGAAATTGGAAAAGGAAATGGCAAAGGATTTGGAAAGGAATGAGGCATTAATTGACATTTTATTTACTAAAATAAACGGAATTATGAGAAAAGGGAGGTGAAAGGTCACATATTGCATGTGAGGAGGAAATTTAATGAAAATAATGAGAAATGAATAAAATAGATCCCTCATTGATAAAAGGGCTTATGAGGATCAATAGCCAAGTTTTTTTTCACACTTACAACTCTCATTTTACTCTCTCTCTCTCTCTCTCTCTCTCTCTCTCTCGGACACAAAGTTTTCTTGGATAATTTCAGCATTGAGCCAAGAAGGAGGGAAGAAAGCAAAGCAAAGATCAAGCAAGGACGAGAAGGATCTAGTAGCTTCAACAATTTCAAGAAGAATACTTGCAGGCAACATATTGCATGAGTAATTTCCTAACTGGTTTGGACATGCATGGCTTATGGATGTTGGTATTTGGTTCTTTTGTTGTTGATGGCATGGTTTTACTGGTTTTTTACAGTGATTTTTATCCTTGCCTTTCCTTTTTCTGGATGACATGGTGTGTTTGTATTTTATCTTGGTTTTGAGCTTTGGAACTGTTAGATGGATTTCTAAATTTGGCGCGAAGGTTGTCATAAGGAAACTTTCCCAAAGGAATAGGAATCCCTTGACTGGTTTTGGAGGGATACATGGTAAAGCCTAAGGATCGTGTATTGGTTTAATGCCTAGTGATCAGGGATTGGATTGCAGTAAATCTAAAAAAATAGAGAGATGGAAAATTCCTCAAGGATAGTGATGGATTTTGGAATGCATTCCAATTTTAGTTCGATTTTGTGGTTGGAGCACCAATTTTGGTGTGATCACAGTATTATGAGGATGGAGGTGGTTTAACCTTTGGATTCCCTTGGTTGTGTTTTGGATTGGTTTATAAATGATATCCCACATTAATGCTTGGAATATGGCGCGGGGGTGACTGGGTGAAGAAAGATTTGGCTCATCCATGTCTATGGTCAGGTGGTATGTAGAAGTCATGAAATTGGTCGATTATTGCCTTTGTTTAATGGAATTTGAGTTCTCTTGCTTATGTACCTATTAAAATTTGTATTTAATGGCTTTTATCTCACTCTTATTTTGATGGTTTTATGTTGGTTATAAGAATGTTTAAATGACTGGTTCATGTCATGGTTATTTCATGTATATACTTGTAAATGTTTGTATAATGGATACAAGACCTAATTGATGTCATAATAGTTCAAGGAAGAGGGTGGTGATCCTTCTTCTAATGTCTCTCAAGACTTTCAGTCATCCATGTTTTGTCTTGTATCCTAGATCTATAGATTTCATGCATGCCAAGTGTTTGACATAATCTCAGACTTGGTTGGGGAAGGCCAAGCCTAGTCATGGAGTCAAATTTTGGTTATTTGGCATTGTCGACATGTGTTTAATGATTTTTGAAAGCTACAGGAAGTTTTGGGAAGTTCCTTAGGATTCTTAGCTTAAAAAGTGCCTTAAATCCCGCAGACGCATGCACAGGTCTAGGAAATTGAGTCCCTAGAAGCATGCATGCCCATGATGTGGGTGCATCAAGAGCCTCCCAGACACACTTGTGTCCATATCAAGGGCATGCCCGAGAGTTTTCTTCAGCAGAATTCAGTGGGACCCAAGGAAAATTCAGCTTGATGATTTGGATAGCCTCTAGGGGTCCTATATCGAGTGCAACGAGTCTATGTTATGATTTCCCACGTTGATTGCACTTCCTTAGAGTCACCAAGGAGGTTGAGATTTCTCTTAAATTCCCTCAGCTCATGTTTACCTCAGTTTTTCAGTTACCTGGGTAGATGTGAGGGAGGCTTACATTACAGGTGGTATTAGGCCTAGTTCCAGAGTTATTTTTTGATTATTTGGCATTGCCGACATGTGTTTAATGATTTCTAAAATTTATAGGAAGTTATGGGAAGTGTCTGAGATTTTGGCCTTAAAAAGTGCCTTAAATCTTGTGGACATAGGCGGAGGTCTAGGAAATTGTATTTTTGAACACATGCATGCCCATGTTGTGGGTGCGTTCAGATCCTCCCATATGCACCCTTTCCCATATCAAGGGAATTTCTAGGGGTTTTCTTTAGTAAAATTCAGTGGGACCCATGAACAAGTCAAATTGATGACTAGGATAGACATTGGGGGTCCTATAGTAGGTGCAGGGAGTTTGTGTTATGGTTTTACATGTTGATTCCAGTTCCTTAGAGTCACTAAGGAGGTTGAGTCTGCTCTTAACTACCCTCAACTCATATTTACCTAGGTTGGTCGATTACTTGGGTAAATATGAGCGGAGGTGTGTGTTACAGGTGGTATCAGAGCGTGGTTTCGCTCTCCTTGGGCTTTGTACATTGATCGTGCATTAATGTGGATTTCATATGTGTTCCTTATGATTGTAGAATATATGCTTGTTGCATATGAATCACATTAGTAATTGTGGAAGTGGTATCTCCATTTGAAAATTGATGGTGATTGGATGTGGTCACCATGAGTGTGTGTCAGTTGTATATGCATTTGTTATGCATGTCAGTGTCGATATGCTGTTATTCATGCATTGTCATGGTTAAGGTTGTTGTCCATGAGTTCATTGTATTCATTTTAGGTCATCATGATTTTTTGGATAATATATGATGCAGATATGTTGGCTAAGATAGAACAACCGGAGTTACAAATCATCGAAGCGAAGTTGCAACACTAGACTTTGGGGTAAGAGAAGATATCAGCTAGGCTGTATGTTTGGCATGAAGGTATGTGGTTAATGGTTTTTATAAGAATTAGGGTTACTTGTATACATGTTTTAATTTTATTATTTTTGTGGTTACATTTATGATAGATGTTAGTGAATCAATGTGGTCATACGTACGTTTGTCAGATAGTCATGCATGGCGGTACTTGTTGTTGTTTTACGTTAGTTAAACTTGATCATTTTGTTATATGTTGTTGATGAGTATGTTATATGTTGACTTGTTATTGTTAAATATTAGTTAAATTGATTATTAGGGTTATGGAATTAAGATATTGATCTTATATGTATTGTGCTAATTTGGATTGGCCTATGCAAATGGTTATGGTTATGACATTCATGTATGAGTTAATATGTTGTGATATTATGGCACACTAATCTAGACTAACTTTGTATATGTGATTGTTATGGAAGAAAGAAAAATTTTTATGAGTTTATAATGTGAACATGTTATATAGTTACTATTATGGATATCATAACCTTAATTATGTTTGAGCTAATATGTTGAGAAGTTATGTTGTGTTGATCTAGATTGATTGTGCTCACAAGACAACCTCCCCTAAGATACAACAAGGTATGAGGTTGCTTATGTCAACTACCCGATGTTTAATTGTTTGATTATGTCCTCTATTTAGTGTTGAGTGTTTGGTGTCTATTATTCCGACTAGTTGATTTATCTAACATGGTATGTTTATTGTCCATTCGAATGTTTTATTAATCACATGAAATGAGTATGTGTTTATAAGATTTCATTAATAAATGATATTGTCTTAAGATGGTTGTACTAACACATATGCGTTGGGATATATGATATGTACTTCAATGTAACTACGTGATAGTTGTAGCATTATGTATTATGACCGATGAATGTGAGTTGATTGTGGATTATGACATGGTTGTTAGTCTTGGTAAAAGTTGATTTCAAATTGATAGATATGTTCTCTTGATATTTGGTACATACAACTTACATGTGTGTTTAGTCACGGGTCAACGTACTTGGTACAACAAGGTAATATAACAGGTATATTTTTAGATTTATTTGTGTGTAACGCAAGAATTTCTCGAAATGAATCAGGTTTTTAGGGGTTGTGTGGTTATGGTAGCATGATGTAGGGATTGCATGGCAAAAGAGACTGCCGTGAAATCTTGGAGAAGGATCAGGTTGAGTTTTCCTTTGGAAGCACTGGGGACCCATGGGGATTGATTCATGGTGCTTGTTTCCATTCTTGTGATTTTGGTCTCTTGTGGTTTGTTTCACTTCATTTGCAACTTTTTTTATGTCTATTGTATGGCCATACCACCTTGTTGAGGTGTCATATTGTTATTGTTTCTCATGGTTTTCTTCTTGATTATTCTTGTTTTCTCCTTTTCTTTGAGAGCTTTAGGAATTGGTTGGGGAAAGAGGAAAGTAATGGAGCTCGAGGAGAGTTGTGTGGTACCAACCAAGTAATTAAAGACACAAATGAATCTCAGCGCATGAGTAAGCACAACAGGAGTTAAGAATATGATAGTCATTTGGACTGTTTGGGTCCATTGTGGTGAATGGGCAGTGGCAGTACAAACATGAGAAAGGAAACAAAAAGGTAAAGAAAATTGATCTGAGGTGTTAGATGCCTTGGATATGTTGGGAACTGTTGTTCTAAATGTTGTACACGTTTTGCATGGATAAAGGAAGTTCTCTTAACCTTGACCTTATGCTATCTGGTAATTATGATGTGATCATGAGTATGTTAGTGCTTATATGTGTATACATGTATGTATTTTGTGTTTGATAGGGTTGTCATGGATCATGGTTGTTTGATGCTAAATTTTATATGCATATATGTCATTGTCTTACAGGATGATGATTGTTTTATGATAATGATTATATATGTAAGTAGCTATATATCTATGTCACTATTTGATAGGGTTGTCAGGGATCATTCTTGTGGATGAATGATTACTTATGTAGGTGAATGGCATGAAGAGGTTCATGGCTATGAGGAATCAAGTGGTAGAGTATCCTTGAAAAATCTATGAGTTCAGTATCATGTGGATATGATTAATGTTATATGCTTGTACTATTCCTATGTTTATGTTATGGACGGGTAATGTTGAGGGGTACATCAGAGAAGTGAGAGTAGTGTGATCTATGACATGCTAGGATAAGCATGGATAGTGGAAAGACACTAGAAGAAAGGTTTCTTGTGGGGTCAGTGTGTGGTATATGGATGTGAAGTACTATTGTTGTGTATATGTTGTGCATGTTGTATATTTAGTGATTATACCTATCGTTATTTGTACATGTAACATATGTAGTATTGTGTACATATGATGTTGTATGTCTATTATATATATGGTGTTGTGAGTATATTGCATATGTAGTGCTAGGTATTGATGGTGTTATGTACATGTCGGATATATGGTGTTGTGTACATACCATACTGTGCGCATGTTGGATATATGGTGTTGTGTGTATGATTATACATATGGTGTTGTGTGCATGATTGTACATGTGGTGTTGTGTGCATATGGTGACATGTACCTATCATGCATGTGGTGTTGTGTACATATGGTGTCATGTACATGTTGTGCATGTGGTGTTGTGTACATGTGGTATTGTGTACACATTGTACAAGTTGTACGATATAAATTTGGTGTTATGTACACATTGTGCAGGCGGTGTCATGTAAATGTGATGTAGTGCACACATTTTGTAGGTAGTGTTGTGTACAGGTGGTACGATGTACATGTTATGCATATGGTACTGGTATACATGTGGTATTGTGTGCATATTGTACACGTTGTGTTGTAGGCATGCAATATATATATATCTGTGTGTGTGTGTGTGTGTGTGTGGTATTGTACATTGGGTGCAGGTGTATGTATTGTGTTGTATTATACACTAGATGCAGGTGTATGTGTTGTATGTTGGTGTAGGCATATGTATTGTACAACAGGTGTAAGTTTATGTGTTGTATGTCAAGTGCAGGTGCATTTATTTTATGGTGTTGTATGCCTTGTGTGGTTGTATGTGTGTGATGCGCACTATGTGTATGTGTACGTGATTGAAGGGAATCAAAGGAACCGGGCCTTTTATGGGTGTGGCAACCGATCTGATGTGTGTACAAAATACCAGAGGCAGAAGTAAGGACCAATGAAGGATAAGTACCGATATTTTATTTCATTTCTATTATGCATGTGATCTATGATTTTGACTTATGATGGCTACATGTGATTTATGATTATGGTTTCTGATGATTTCTTGTGATTCATGATTTTAATTTATGATGGTTTCCTTTTGAGCTAACCAGATGTGATATGTTTATACATGATGATTTGATCAAAAAATTAGGTTGACTTGTGTGATAGGAATTAAAAAAAATTGTAAGTGTACCTTATCGAAGGGCTACCAATGAGGTATGATGTGAATTTATTTCAATTTATTTTGAATCTAATGGAATATATGTGTTTGGTACACGAAGCATGAAAATGCCTGGTTGGGTGGTTGAAATTTATTGCAAACATTAGTAGAAAAAACAAAAGGAATTGAAATAGGCAACAGCATGGTCGTAAAACATTGGAGGAGAAGGGCCATTGTGGGACATTGGTACCCAATAGTATCCACTGATTTCCATAAGCATGTTATGATGAGTATGATGGTTTTGAGGTAGGGATATGCCTTGGTTTTGATGTAGGGATATGCCTTGGTTTTTTAATCTTTCAATGCAAGGAAACCTTTCGAAGGGATGGATTGCCCAAGATAGGGGATCTCAGGGAACTTGGAAAGTGAGTGACTACATGGAAGGGGGTGACCAGATTTCCCGAGGGACTATGTAGAAAAGAAGGGAAGGTTAGGGATGGATTTGTTTTAGTCATTAAATTTTCCAGATGGAATAATATGCACATTGGGAGTGTTCCCTGGAACAATGAGCCGGTAACTGTTCACTAAGAGAACAATAGCATAGGATTGTAGCACTGGACATTGGATGTAGGTATGAATTTGGCAGTGGATTTTGGACTTCCTAGGAAGGAGGTGAAACCTGGTACTACTTCTTAGGGCGGAGGTGTGAGGATATGGATTCCCTTGTTGTTGATACAAACATCGTATCCTTTTATTTGATGGTTGAGAAAATATGCATATATGTATATTATTGTAAATGCTGCATCGAGCTAAATTTTTAAAGATCCATAGACAATATGGTTGTATATATGGATGCCATTGTAAATACTGCAACAAGTTATGTTATAAATCTCCATAAGCAGTATGTTTTTTATTTTCAGTGGTTTTGCTAGTTTGTAGGTGTTATTGAACATCGAGGATGGTGTTCCCACAAGGGGGAGTGTTCTATAACAAACCTGGGAAAATTTTCATGTAATAAAAGTTAATAAAGGCAAAATCAGACCATGAGAAAGGGACATGTATTCCAAGATGAATGTTGGGAAAAACATCCTAACGAGTGTTCATTTCAGTAATTATGGCTAAAGGAAATTGAAAAGGCTTTGGAAAGGCATGAGGCATTAATTGGCATTTTATTTATGAAAATAAAGGAAATTAGGAGAAAAGGGATGTGAAATATCATAGGTTTCATGTGAGGAGGAAATTGAAGGAAAATAATTGGAAATGAATAAAATAGAGGCATCATTGATAAAAAGGCTTATGAGGATTAGTTGGCAAGTTTTTTCTCACACTTACGACTCTCATTTTATTCTCTCTCCCTCTCACTCTTGGACACTTAGAGTTTTTTTGGAGCATTTCAACATTAAGCCAAGGAGGAGGAAAGCAAGAAAAGGAAGGATAAGGAAAGGAAAGGAAAGCAAGGATCAAGTAAGGAAGAGGAGGATCTAGCAGCTTCAGCAAGAATACTTGCAAGTAACATATTGCATGCATGATTTCATAGCTAGTTTGGACATGCATGGCTTATGCATGTTGGTATTTGGTTTTGTTTTTTTCAGTGGCATGCTTTTGTCAGGTTTTGACAGTGGTTTTCAAACTTGCCTTACCTTTTTGTGGATGTCATGGTGTGTTGGTATTTGATCTTGGTTTTTAGCTTTAGAACTATCAGATGTATTTCATAATCAGGGGTGGAGGTGGTCTCAAAGAGGCTTCCCCAAATCCATAGGAACCCCTTGACCAGTTTTCGCGGGATACACCATAAATCTTGAGGGTGGTGTCTCGGTTTAGGGCCTAGTGATTCAGGATTGGGTTGTGGTAAAGCCTGAGAGATAGGGAGACAAAAAATTCCTCAAGGATAGTGATGGATTCTGGATGGCATTCCAAGTTCAGTTTGGTTTTGTGATCAGAGAACTAATTTTGGTCTAATCACAATATGGTGAGGGTGGAGGTGGTTTAACCTCAGGATTCCCTTGGTTGTGTTTTGGATTGGTTTATCCATGATATCCCACATTCATGCTTGGAATATGGCACGGGGGTGAATGGCTGAAGGGAGATTTAGCTCAGCCATGTCTATGGTCGGGTGTTACGTCGAAGTCTCGAACCTGGTCGGTTATTGCCTATGTTTAATGGAAGCTAAGTTCTCTTGTTTTTGTACCTATTAATATGTGGATTTAATGGTTTTTATATCACTGTTAATTCCATGGTTTTATGTTGGTCATAAGCATGTTTAAATGACTATTTCATGTCATGGTTATTTCATGTATTTACTTGTAAATGTTGGTATAATGGATGCAACATAACAATTCAAATAAGAGGGTGGTGATTCTTCTTGTAATGTCTCTCAAGACTTTGAGTAATCCATTCTCTATCATGTATCTTAGACCAATAGATTCCATTCATGCCAAGTGTTTGATAGAATGTCAACCCCAGTTGGGGATGGTCAGGCATAGTCTTGGAGTCATTTTTTGGTTATTTGGCATTGTTGACATGTATTTAATCATTTTTGAAATCGACAAGAATTTATGGCCATTGTCTCATATTTTGGGCTTAAAAAATGCCTTAAATCCCATGGATTAAGGCACAGGTCTGAGAAATTGAGTCATTGGACGCACACATGTCCATGTTGTGGGTGGGTCTAAAGCCTCCTAGATGCACCCTTTCCCATATCAAGGGAGCATCCTGGTGTTTTCTTCAGTGAAATTTAGTGGGACCTAGGGACAAGTTAGCTTGATAACTGGGATAACCTCTGGGAGTCATGTAGTCAGTGCAAGGAGTTTTTGTTATGGTTTTCCACACCGATTCCACTTCCTTAGAGTCTACTCTTCCCTACCCTCATCTCATGTTTACCCTAGTTGGTTGATTACTTGGGTAGATGTGAGGGGAGGTGTACATTACACCTCTCAATAGCCAAGGTGATTTAATGATAGTGACTTAGCCAACATAGCTAACCCTTGGGGCATATATATAATTTTTAAAAATTAGTATTATTTGCTATATGTTAATATATTTTCTCTTGACATATATTAGAATACTAAAATATATACCTCTTTCAATTTTTCTATAACATTTTATCATCTTAACCATTTTTAAAATAATATCTATGCCACATTAGAACATAATAATATCTAAAATCTAAACATAAATAAAAATTGGTTGATAATGTTAAGACCCTCATACCCTTCAATTTGCAATAATTTGTTTTCTACAATTATGCATATTTTTAAGGAAATTCGATCATTAAAGTACTCAACCCTTGCACTAATGAAAACATTTCTATTATATTTTTCATGAAAAATAACATCCTACTATTATTAAAAAAAAAACAAATTTCACATAGTTATTCACATGTATTCAAAAAATAAATTCAATTTCCTACAATTTTTTTTTTTTTTCGGACCATATCCAAATTCATTGTAAAAGTAACTCAAATAATTTCTAAATTAAATATTTTTGTTTTCCATATTTCATTACCACTAAGATGTAATGAGTTCATTAACTTACACATCCATATCCATAAAGTAAACTATTTCATAGAGCTTGATTGCCCACGAAGAATTGTGCATGCAACGATTTGATTGTGATCTATATTTGTAAAGCACAAGTGGAAAACCATATGTATCCACATTTTTTTGTTGGAATTTATTTAAAGGATAACTTATTACTTTCGTTAAGAGTCACGAGATTCAGGTATTTAGAAATTCTATCCAACTTCAATGTGAGACACAAATTTGAAAATATCTGTGTCACATTACTTTTAAATTCACAACCAATAACTAGGTTTACAATTTATACCAAATAGCATGAAATACCTATACCTTCGAGTTTTTTATGATACTGTTGGAACCTTAGAATACCTTGTTTTATTTTTGTTGTTGTTGTGCTTACTAAGAGCCACCAGCTCTAGTGCTGGAATCAGATCACGAGGGATTGTCCCGTTTTATTAATAGTGTATAAAATTTCTTCATCTCTCTTTCTTTTCGCTTCCTCATCAGAAAAAGCAGCTGATACGGGACCTTGGAACCTTAGACAGTCCCGAATCAGCTGCTTTTTCTTATGAGGAAGAAAAAAGAAAGAGATACTAAGAAATTTGATACACTATTAATAAAAAGTGGCAACTCTTGTGACCTGATTATAGCACCAGATATGGTGGCTCTCACGAACCACTACAACAACAAGAGAAAGTATTTGAAGGTTGTAGCAACATCTCAAAAATTTCTCGGGCACCCAAAATCTTGTCAGTGGCCAATGTTGTCGTTGGATCTGGGTTGCAGCAGTACATGCCCTACTGATAGTGTCCCATATTATTCAGGATCTCGATTGTTAGAAGAGATTATAGCTCCTTACTTTAATTTTATATTCAATATCTTGGCTATTAGAAGAAATAATATCTCCTTACTTTAATTTACTATTCAAGATTTGGGCTATTAGAAGAAATAATAGCTCTGTACTTTAATTTACTTGATCCTTGACCTAATACTTGAAAGGTTGGTTTGAAATGTATATAGTGTGTTAAACTAGTTTTTTTTTTGTTTTGTAGCATTTATGTTTTGTTGGAAAAGGAAAGTGTAGAGGTAATGAAACTTCAAGATTTTGGGTGCACGATGAGTTTTTGATGATGTTGTTGGAACCTTCGAATAACTTCGTAGCATCATTGCTATTTTCAAATAATTCAATGAGGTTCTTCCACATAGTAAATGGAATCTCATTTCCATGTAATTTTGATACTATGTGGTATCTCATACCCTCTGGGATGAGCCTTCTTACTTTTGCAGTATCCATCTTCCATTGGGCTAATTCTTGTACATCTGATGTACCTGGTTTTAGAATATTTGTTTAAGTATATTCCACCACTCCATTATCATCGATTACAAAATCCATCATGTCCTTCCAAGCTATTAAACTCAAGGATCCCTCTAGGGAATACTCCAATCTCAATTCATTGAAAGACATCTTCACGCATGAAAGAAAATTGCTTCACTGATTGGACAACTCAAAATATCTGAAGGATAATATCTATTCATTGGTTTCTATTGTGATTTCAAGCTTTGATACCATGTATAAATTAATAGAAATTTTCTAATACTAATGAATTCAAACTAAAAACAACACATTACAAGTTTGTCTACAATTCTTTGGAATGGAAATCACAATTTAGAAACACATGCAATGGCATGAAACCATCAAAACCATAATAACACAAATATTTACAGGGGAACCCAACTGGGAAAGACCCCTCCACTACTTTTCATTAATAATATGAGAATGAGAAACTATTAGAATGTCTTGTTTCAATCCTGAAGCACACCCGACATTGTAAACATGTTCTCATGATGACTGTCCTGCTTTGGCCAACACTTAGCCAATTCAAGCTTCCAACTTCCTCCTATTTCTTTTCACAATTTAGGAGAAATTGAGCTCGTAAATAATAGGGGAATTATCTATTTACTTGAGCATTTCCTAAGGAATTGATCACATGCTTAATATCCAAGCTTGTACACTCAACTAGTATACAATTGATAATTAAAATGTCCCTTTTCCTCCACTCCAGCTAGGAAATTCAAATTACATGCATGTATGGGATATTTTTAGTTGATTGACTAGTTTAACTGAGAGATCACTAAATTAAAAATAGTTCTACTACTAAACTTACCTTCAACTGACTCAATTAATTACTTTTGTGAGTCACTTAATGAGTTCAACTAAAAATCACTGAACTACATTGCAAAATTTTAGCAATCACTACATACACAACTCTACTTCTATCCTATAAATCAACTTTACTGAGTTAAATAGTAGACAATACCATGTCACTATAACTAACTGCAATCCAAGTTATCTTGTTGATATGAAAAATTGAATTACTCATTTTGACTAAGGAAAAACGTCAAATTGAGCCTTTCTTGCTACAATTTCTAACACCATATATTCATATCCTATTGATATTAGTTATCAATGGTTTATTTTGCTAAGAAATACACCCTTCAACTGAAAAATGAGATTGAAATCCAATATTATAACTTAGAGTGAGTCATCATAGTGTTCCATCACATATATGTATGGGTTAGATAGTAGTGAAGACAACAAAATCATATTTTAAGATTATTTTTTCTTAATAAATGGTGATAGGTGCCATGAATTAGATTATGTACAACATTGCTTTCAATTGTTCTACAATCACTTGAAGGTGAAAAATACATAGACGGATTGATATTAGATTTAGTTATATTTTTCTTTGTACCAATTCAAAAATATTGATGTATTATAATGGTTGTGTATTGTTGCACAAAAGATACAAGGTGCTACATATCCAAAACATTTTTAAAATTTCAAAATTGGGAACAAGAAAAAGGAGTGTGATGGAGTAGAAATATGTATCAAAAATGTGTTAAAAGTATGAAATGGAGTTAACAACTCATACCATAATTCAATACGAAAAATGTATTGTTGAAAGATTTTGTTCAATAATGGAAGAGGGAATAACAAGGTAAGAAGACTTATCAACAAGGAAAGGACATGTGCTAGGATATTTTTGAGATGTGGTTAATCCAAATCGATCACATACATATGAATCTAAAACAATCCAAGGAACTCATGGATTTTATTTAGTTCAAATATCAAACAAAGAAGTAGTTGAAATATGGACAACAAAAATTTCTTGCTTCTATGGCTCATGTGGTAGTAATGAATGTGACGAAGTGAATCTACATACTAGGTTGAGAGATGGGGTCATGTATCACTCCCCATTGGTCAACATATAACTTATGAATTATCCTAGTTGTAGGAGGACTAGTCAATTATTTCACTAGATCATAATCATGTCTTATATCTTGTACAACAAAGTTCAATCAATATTCTATTAATTTTGATTGACTAGAATGAATGTAGCAAAATTTATTTATTTAGAAAATTCACATCTTGGTACTCTATTTTTTATTGGGAACATATATGTAATGGTTTACCAAAATGGAAATTAAAGAATCACTAACTATTGGTTGGCATACTTCTTAAAGGGAGAGTATAATTTCAATGCCTCAATAACAAACTTTGGAAGCATTCAGTTTCCTATTGGCTCAATGGTTAATAAAGGAGAATATTTGACATAGGGTGAAAGAACATGGAATAAAGGTGGTAATGAATTTAAATATTATAGACAAGGTGAAATTGCATACAACTATATGAACTTATTCATTAGTACAAACCTTCAACTAAATAAAATGACAAGGAATAATTCATCAAATGTATGATACATCATAAATTACTCCTAATTTTTCTTAATGAATGCTTCTAAATTTGTTATCTTTCATCATCCCTAGGTTATCCAAAGAATCAGAGCAACATGAAGGCCTTTCAAGTAGAAATTTTCTTGCCAATTCTATGAAAAACATCCACAAGGATTCTAGCAATATTATTACTTAATTATGAACTTATTACTATTTTAATGCTTAAAATTGTCCTAACAATAATCAAGCTTTTATATTTTAACAAGGACAAAAATAATTGATAGCTAGTTTCATTAGTTTTGTCTCAAAATATTCTAGAACTCATATAATTCACAATGAGTAGTTTAATTATGTAACTTACATTCAAATTATACTAGAATAATTTCATCCACTTAAATGCGTTTACGAGTTCTTTGGTGAACATTTATCAATCTATGTAGGGATGATTAACCCATATTTTGGTATTCTTGACCTCTTTATTTTTGAAGTTACATACATAATATTCTTTCCACTTCAATAAATTGTATATCAATTTTGGGAGAAGTGTGCACATGCTCATGGGTAGTTTTCTGAATGCTTGATTGTTAAAAAATATATGTCACCACAATAATTTTTGAACCGGAAAGCCTTGCAGTTGATTTGTATTAATAAAATATTTATTGAAGGTTCCCTTTAGGTATAATTTGGATTATTCTCTACTTAAATCATATGCTTTTCTTGTGGTGATGTAGCATAAAACCAGTGGCATATATTGTGTTAGAATTGGATTGGCCTTTAATAGAAGCCTACATTTTTCCATATCTAAATTTGTCCTTCCTCTTCTTAAATGAAAATTTCAATGTTTTTCTCCTTCCTTTAATACTTTCTAGCTCCATTACATAAGTTCCCCATGTTTAAGGGGAAAAATTACCTTCCAATTATAGAAAACGACAAAATTTTCCTTCAAAAAATTTCTTTACAACTACATAATGTGAAAAAAAATCATTCTAGTTACATCAAAGATGAAAAAGGTCTTTCAAAAGTTTCCTTCCAATTACAAGACAAGAAAAAAATTTCCTTCAAATTACATAAGAGGGTGAAAATTTTATTTCAACTACAAGAAATTGGCTACCAATTATACAACAGGAAAATAAATGTCCTTACAATTACATTTAGAAACAAGAAAATTACTTGTTGTCACTATTTTCCATAGCATGTGTTGGGTAATTAGAATTTTTTGGGAGAGAGAAATTTTAGGAATTGTGCAATCTTTATTTTTTACCCACATGAGAATGCATGTTCTCTAAAGAAAACACATGTCATAGATTATGTGTGTGATTTTCTAGGGTGAAAAACCCAGGTGAGCATAGTGCCCAACCTCATTTATTTTACACACAAAATAATGCATGCACTTCAGAACATATGCATGTTTTTAGGGAACACACACTAGAAGGTATATGGATGATACATGTAACTATAGGGGTAAATAAGGTGAGGAGGGACTTGGGAGTGACTTGTTCATGGGTTTCTAGGACTGAAAGTGTTTCTAGGCATGGTGTAGTAGCTAGGGAACTATGTTGAAGGTGAAAGTATTATGGGTGACTTGGGGAGTGGCATGGCATAGAGAGTTCATGGCTCAGCTGTAGAGGGGGTTACGTGTTAGGTACATGTGGGGGAATAGGGGTAAATGGATTTAGTTCCAAGTGAAGGTAGAGTCATAGGAAAATAGGGGTTTAGCAGTTGAGAAAATATAGGGGACAAGTTTAAATAAGCATAGGGGATGAGAGAATACATAGATAAAGGGGTAAAGGGGGATATGGATTTGATGAATATAGTATTCCGATGGGGAAGTGGGATGTGTGTAGAGGTTTGGAGGTAGTGGGGAACTAGTATAGGGGCAGAGATTGGGAGCTAATGGTGGAAGGGATTCATGGGAAGTGCTTTGGCCTTGGGGTTGGAGGGGAATAGGGGCACAATATTAGGCCTACTAGCTAAGAGGCCTGAGGAGGTAGGGGAAAAATTAATTAATGGTAGAGATAAGGTCCATATGTGGAGCCCAGGGGTGTCATATGCTTTGGTCTCAAGGAAAAATTATGAATTGTTGGGAAGTAAGGGCATGGAGTTTAAATCCCCATGGGTTTAAAGGGTAAGTGCCTCAAGGATAAATGGAACTATGTGTCTAGTAGAGGTGGGGGGCCAAGTCTAGAGGGATCTATCATCCAAGAGACGGGGATCTTGAGATCTTGAAAGGCTGGAGAGAAACACATGATCCTCACATTGAAGAATATATTCCTTCCAAGTCTAATCAATTGGGGTGTTAGGATCCAATTGTAACCCTTGGATTAGATGGGAAAGTGATGGATGGGAAAACCATGGTTTGTGTACCTTCTCAATACAAGATGTTATGGACAAGGATAAGGATAAGAGCATGTCGTCCACCTCAAATTGTCATGGAAATGCATCTGCCATAACATTTTCTTGACCCTTCTTATAGACTATCTCATTTTCAGAGTCCAACATTCTGGTAAGCCATTTGTTTTTCAGTGGAGAGGATAAGTGTCACTCTAGAAAATACTTCAAACTATGATGATAAGTTCAATTCTATAAACACCATCCAAGAAAGTATTGTTTCCAAGTATCTACTGCATGTAATATGGCCATCATTTCTTTCTCATAAGTAGATTGACCCAAATTGTTGCCACTTAATTGTTGGGTTTCGAAGGCTTGACCTAGTTTTTTTAATAAAACTCCAATGTTGATCCTAAGGAATCACATTTGATCACAAATGGTTTTGTAAAATTTTGGATCGCTAAAGATGTGTTGGAACACAAGGCATATTTGAGATCCAAGAAGGCACGTTGATCTGCTTCTATCTAGAGGAATGCAATTTTCTTGAGAAGTAATGCATCCATAATTTCTAACAAATTTGCGATAGTATCCCATAAGACCCAAAAATCCCCTGAGAATTTCCAAGGTCCTAGGTTGTCACCAATATTTCATTTCCTAAATATTTTTTGGTTCCACCTATACTCCTTTGTGACCCACAATGTGTCCCGAATGCTCCACCTCTTCCCTCCCAAAATAACACTTGGAAAATTCTACAAATACATTATTATCCTTCAAAATTTGCAATACGTGGTCAACATGTTGAAGAAGCATTTCCCATGTTTTGTTGTAGATGAGTATATCATCAAAAAACACCAGGACAAAATTTTTGAGATATGTCTTGAGAAGGTTATTCATGAGACTTTGAAAGGTGGATGGGGCATTACAAAGACCAAAGGGCATAACCAAAAATTCATAATGCCCTTCATGAGTTCTTAAATATATCTTGGGTATGTAGAATACTTTTATTCTGATTCGGTGATAGCCCAAATGGAGATCCAAATTGGTAAAGAATTGGTTGCCATGGATATCATCAAGGAGATCATCGACTGCTGGAATAGGAAAATTATCCTTGATGGTGAGCTTATTGAGGGCCCTAAATTTGGGACACATGTGCCACTCCCCATATTTCTTTAAGACCATGACCATTGAGGATGAATAAGGAATGGTGCTAAGACAAATCATGCATGTCTCTAGTAGCTCGTTGGTAATATTTTCAAACTAATTCTTTTATGTTAGTGAATACCTATAGGGGAGGACATTAGGTGGCTGACTACCTAGAGTCAAAGGGATTCTATGATCATGCTCACCTTGAGAAGGGGGTAGTTCCATGGGTTTTTAAAACACCTATTGATGGTGACTCAACACCTTTTGAAAATATGGATGAATGTTGGCAGGGATTTATTTAATGGCATCGATTGCATTGAATTGAGAAAATACCCCATGATGTCTCATTTTTAAATATTCTCCTTTCTATGTGAGATTATGGTAGTAGAATCATCTTCCTGGAGCCCACTTAGCGTATGGGTTTGACCATTCTACTTAAAGCTCATATATAGCTCTTGGAAGTCCACGGTAAAGGGGCATAGTGTTTTAAGCCATTAAAATCTGAAGACGATGTCATAGCCTCCCATTTCAATGGAAAACATGTGTTTTTTAAGAAGATAGTCCCCCACATGGAGATTGATATTCTCACAATGTCCTTCGCATTTCATGTTTCCCCCATTGGTTATAAGGACTTGAAATTTGGATACTACCCACAAAAATAAATGCATGAACTTAGTAACCCAATTATGGACAAAATTATGTGTTTTTACACTGTCAATCAATACCACCATCGTTCAATGCTTAATATAACATACTATTTTAAGCATTTGTGGAGAAAAAGATACCTGCTAATGCATGGAGTGATATAAATGTTTCATGAGGCGTTGTTGTAGTATTTGTTTTAGCATCTTGGGGTTCCATTGCATCCTCCCTAGAAGATTTAGCGAGTTGGGCCTCATTTTCTGGGTTATTTTTATTTGCATCAATATGAAAGAACTTTGGTTCCTTGCATTTGTGGTTTGGGGAATATTTGTTATCACTATAGTAACAGAATCCTTGTCTTCTCCTTTTATCCATTTCCATTGGCGACAACTTTTGTACCTTAAGGGTTTGTGTCAGGCCACTAGTAGGGGTGGGATATGCCTTTGATGTGAATTAAGGATGACTATATTAGGCATTAGTAATATTTTCTGCATCTAAGTATTTGTGGAAAGCTTCTTACAAAGTAGTCGGATAATGAATTCTAGAATGTTTCTGGATAAATTCCTTGAGGCCAGTAATGAAACATTTCGTATAAAAGGTATCCCCTAGGCCCTTAGTCTAAATAATCAATTTTTCAAATTTCGTGATGTATATGGGATTGTACCCTTTTTTTTAAACTTCGTGAGGTGTCCTAGAAAGTGAGAGTGTCTGTCAAAATGGGTATAAATTGATTTAGAGAACATATTCCAAGTTGGATTTCCTACATATCATTTATGATACCAGTTCCACCACTGCCAATGTTCTTGGTCCAAATAAAGAGCTACCACATGTAGTTTGGTTTCATCATCCTATATATAATTGAGTTGAAAATATTTTTCCATTTGTGCCACCCACACTGCCAGGTTGAAACCTTCAAATTTGTGCATGTCAATATTGGGTGTCTTATTCCTAGAATATTGGCGACCCCCATGGAAATGATGATACCCCTCATATTGATGATGGCTAGATTATCCTTCCAGGCTTCCATCCTCATGGTTCCCCTCCCCCATGGGGCCTTTAACTTTGATGTTTGGTAGTATGGGTTCTAGGACATTTGTAACTGCTTCTTCAATTTTGGTGGTGGTGCTTTCTTCGAGGTGTTCCACTTCTTTATGGAGGTTTTCCATAGCTTGAGCCCTCATAGTTACTGCATAATTTCCCAAGTCAAAATTTTGGTTTACTTAAAATTAGTATGGTAGTAGTGGGCATGAGACAGGATTCTATTGATGTAGTCCACTTATAACCACCTTCGCTAAAAATTGGAACCATATGAAAAATGGATGTTTACTAGTGGATGGGATCACTGCGATCAACTCGTTATCCTGAATCCTGTCGGCTAGGTCTCTTACAAGAAAAAAATTGGGACCGCCAATTTTTTTTTCTTTTACACTGATAGGAGTATTACTATCATTTTATCAATACTACGACATCCTAAATCCAAAAATATCAATAATGCAAATTATGTAGGAATTTAGTGGTCCCAACTGATTAATATTGTGGTGGAAGAAACCCCAACTACTGGATATGGATTTTTTTTCGAATTTAATTGATAAATAATATGGCAGAAAAAACAACAACTTCTAGATACTGCAAAATGTGATGGAAAATCAATAGGAAGTGAGGGAATTATGGCAACAAGGAGCATCAAGTGTTATAGATCGATATATACTCTAGGGATCCAACGATATTTATCGATCCATTATTTCAAAGAACTAACTAAGGAGGATCGACTATGCCCTTATATGTACTACCCAAATACCCCAGGTACCTGCGATTAATCTCCTCGGGCATTGTTATCAGTGTAATGTATCAGCAAGAAAAACAAAGATTTATCTAAGGTTGGCTTCAGGGTAAACTCAGGGGCTTCCGATATTATAGAGGTACATGGAAGTGCAGTTCATGTAAAGGTGTAGATTGATGTGCTACTACTCAAAGGGGTACCAACAAGGGTTACAAGGGATTCCAATAGACATGACCACCTCTTGTAGTTCCTATGTATATGCTTCCCCAAATGTAGGTTGATGTGTGTAATGAAATATCTCTGTAGTTTAAATATGTTGGAACATGTATGTATCCTAAAAAAATATTTTCTAAAATTGGTGGTACGAATGGCCCAAGAAAGTGTTGTGATACCACTTGCAGTATGCTTGTCTTGCATAAAATAATATAATTTTGAAATATGTTAGAGATACCATAGAAAATAACATAATGAGATGATAACAATGGAATATTTTATTAATATTTGAAACAATCTTGTTCACTTTCCTCTTTGAGCAGGAATCCTCCAATAGAGCATAGCTCAACTACACAAGACAAGACAATACTTCCTTACTATCATCAACAATATATAGTTTCCTAAGACCCAAAAACATAACTACTTATGGTTCCTTTCATAATGTAGGTTAACCACTTATTAGCGATTACCCATTATAACTAACTATGGTCCCTTTTTTATAATGTGGTTCAATCAATTATGGTGCAGATGGGATTTATTTATTAAACTAACTAATCATGAATCTTACCTGGCCTCTTTGGCTTATTAAATTAATAAAGGGGTTAGGGTCAGGCCTTAATAGGTCGGGGATAAAATCTTACTTCAACTAAGCATTATATTTCCCCCTTGACCATGTCAATGCCTTTATACTAATACTTAATGATAAAAAACTTTCCCAGAAGGTAAGGATACCCTCTAAATGTAATTTTTGGGGATTTTATGCAATTTTCATGGATCTTGACTCCAAGGTATATAGGGAGCTAGAAATTAAGTAGAGATAGGGGGTCGAGTGTAGGTTAGGTTAGGTTTTAATTATAGGCACGTACAAAGGGATGATGTGGATAAGGGTTTAATGATGCAAAAGGGAAGAAAATATGTGGTGGGGCATAAGGAAGTGGGGATAGATGTGTAAAGGGGGAGAAAGTGAGAATTGGTAAGGTCTAAATGGATATGGAAGGTGTATGGTGAGAATAATTTAAAATATAGATGACGAAGAAGAATGGAGGGGAAGGAGGAGAGAAAGACAAGTGATACTGGGGGTTAATCATGAGGGGTCTAGGTGAGAGGGGAAACATTGGTGGAATTGAGAATATATTAAGGATAAATAAAGGGAAGGAGGGAGGATCCAAGGTAAAGGGGGTAGAAATATGGGGGGGGAGGAGGAAAGGGAGAGTTGGAGAAGAAGGGTTATGTGTTGGGTTAGGGAGGTTAGAAAAGGAAAATGGTTGATGGGTAGGGATGGGTGAGTGTTGGGAAATAAGGAAAGGAGGGACAAACCATTAGAGGGTTTAAAAATGAGGCAATGAGATAGGGAATATGGATGGGTGCATGAGGTAGAAGGTGAGGGGGAAGAAGAGAGGGAGAAAGGTGAGACTAGGAGAGGTGGACATGAGGGGTTGGGGTGAGAGGGGTAAAGAGGGAGGATGTGAGGAAAGGTTAAGAATATATTTATAGAAGAGGCGAAATTGTGGGCATGAAGGACATAAGGAAGGAGGAAAGGATGATGGTGACGTAGGATGGAGTAAATTTTTTTGAAGAGAGGATACAAAGTTGGGGTATTTTTGAGGCCTCGAAATTTGCTGCAACAGCATGGGGGATGACCACCCGGTCCAGGCCTTAAAGAATTTCATTTTCCATTTGGAATGGTGGCTCGGATTGGTTTAACTAGGTCCATTTACCTTCTCTCAATATCCATTGGCTTAAAATATGACTTTTATCTATCAATGGGAAAGAGACATCAGATCATTTCTCTTCCCGATCGGACAAGAAAGTGATCCTTAAGCTAATTTGGGCTTAGCTAGTTCACAACTAAAGTTTTTCCTCTTTGAGAAGAGCACTTTTTAAGGATGTATAACTTAATATAAATCCAATATTATTCTAATATGGAAGCAAAAGAAACTATTTTAATCCTATCTCAATTAGGCAGATATAGATCTATCCTAACTGAGAGCAAGATGTTTTAAATATTTGAGATTTAAATATGTTTGTTTTAAATGAATATCAAGCTAACGAAATAGTTCAATTAACTGACATTGTGAGTACCAAACACATTCTATCTAGAGACCTCTTAACTGAAATAATCAATCAACAACACTTAGGAAGTAGTTCTCAAAATGATATTGATCATTTAATCAGTAACTTGAATAATTAAACAATAACATACGGAAATAGTTCACAACATATCACTATTCAATAAATCAGTTTTATAAGACATATTTCTGAGTAAATAGTTACTCAGAAATCATAATTCAACCCATAAGAGTAGAGGCAAATAATAACATAAATTGAGGCAAATAACTCATACCGATAGAAGTGCACAAGTATGCAAGTAAATTTACACATTGCTGATATCATAAAATGAAACTAGTATTTAAAATAATAGTATTATAAATACCAATTTATTAAGTCCATTTCTCCAGCTCTAGTCTCTAATAGTCTTTTACAATGCCTGAACTTCTGCTTTCAAAATTAGAGCTATAGTAGTTCAAGACTCTTTTTATTATACATAACTCAGAATGTAAAAGAAAAACCTCAATAATCTCCAGAACTGAGACTCCTCTCCTCTCACCCTACACCTCTAAGTCCTCTAGACAATAGTGCCATCAAGAATTCCATAATTGTAGAGGAGAGAATCCCCTAATACATTTTGCAATCTGCTATTTATAATATTTACAAAAGTATTTCTTCATAAGAGAGTTTGTTTGAAGAGTGGTTTTGCTCAATCAACCTTCATTGGTTCAAAAATATTATTCAATTGTTGGAGCCTTCTCATTTGTTGATATATTCTTCTTCTCATCTCTTCAATTGTTTTCCTGCAAAAACAAATCAAAAACAAAATTAAAATGCAAAAATAAAATCAAAATATCAAATCTAGAAAAAAAATCCAATTAAAAATTAATTAAATAAATAATTGAAAATGAAATCTAAGCTTTTTATTGATTCCTGTGATGATATAATTGGCCCAAGGATATCATTGACGAATGGATCTGAATTTAGAAGAAGTTGCGGGAAAATTAAAATGCAGAAAATAAAACTCAGAAAATTTATTTTGTTAAAAATTCAGAGCATGATCTTCTGCTGAATTTTAGACCCAATAAATGATCTAATCTAGAAATGAAACAACTTCAAAAATGTTTTCCATGATTTTATCTATCTAATGAGTTGTCCTGGGCCTCATTTGGCCAAGTAAAACTTCATTTATGAGCTTCCAAATTTTGTATATTAAAATTGACAGAATTTTGGAATTTTTGTTGCTTGGGCTAAAAATCAAAATTTTTTAATTAAATACTAATGCTAAATTAGATTACAATATTTAATTAACTAATACTAATTAATTGAAATTATATTATTAATCTAATTTAGTTATATTCTAATCCTAAATTAAGTTATAATTATCTATTAATTAATTATAATTACATTATTAATTTTAATTAATAAAGACTAATTGAAAAGAAAACTAAACTAATTAAAAAAACGATTTATTGATTAATTAAAATATTAAAATATTATATTAATATTATAATTTGAATTATATTAAAATTATAATTAAAATATAATATTAATTATAATATTATATAATGTTTTAATTCAAAATTTATGATATAATGTATACCACGTGAGGGAGAGGAGGAGAGGAGAGGAGAGTATGGAGTGATAAGGGAGGGAAGAGTTAGGTGAGGGAGTGATGACATGAGGGAGTGAGGTGGAGGGCGAGTGAGGTGAGTGTGAGGTGTGCGGGAGTTATAAGGTGAACCAAAACTTTGAATAAAACTTAAAAATCCATCGTATAAACCAAAATCGCAATTCGCAATCGCAAGTTTTCAAAGATTGTTTTATTGTTTGATTTTAAAAATTATGATATGCAATGTGCGATGTATCGCATCGCAAGTTTTTTTTTAAATATAAGGATTGTGAAGTGGGGCCCATAAGGGATTAACCATCCTACAAATTATACTTAAGCCATTTTGCAAATTTGGGGTTTTGGGTTTGGCAATTTGTTTTAAAATAACAAGTTGGAGTAAATTACCAAGATCCTGAAATGTGTTTTAGCCCATATGTACAATTTGGTCGGGTCGTTTTGTAGGAATGTTAATAAAAATCAAAATTTAGTAAAAATGAACTAAATGTTAATATTTACAATGAATGACTATTTTAACTACGAGAATTAAAATATTGGTACACTTTATACATTTTTTAACCCAAGAGAGAAAATGATCAAAACTTCAAAGGAGTGCCATTTAAAGACCGATTGACCAAATGGAGTGAAACAAGTATCGTTGGAAAGCTTATGAAAAACTAGATTCAATGAAACAGTCAAAATAAAAATCCGATAAAAATAAAAAAAATAACAAAATTACAAAATAATTAACTTAATCAAAATCCTTAAAGGTGTTTAGCCAAGAATTTTGTAGAAAGGATCCCCATTATTTGAAGTACTAAGTAAAAAATGGGGGGGTTGTGTTTTACCACAACAGGTAGAAAGGAAGGGGTGACGTTGTGCGATAAGTGAGCATGGATATGAGGGGTATAGGGGGTGGAGGGGTGAAAAGGGTTGGATTAAGAGGTGAAAAGGGAAGGAAGGTGGATGGTTATGATTGGATAAGTGGGAGGAACACGAATAGAAAAGAAAATTGTGAGATAAGGAGAAGAAAGCACGAGGGGGTGGTGAAATAGAGGTAAAGGGTGGATGGGTAAATGAGTGAGATAGGTGACATCCAGATAGAGGTGATAAATTAGTGGGAGATAGATGAGACTTAAAGAAATGAAGATGAAGGGATGGGGTGAGAGGGGGAAAAGGGGGAGGAGGTGAGAGGAGGCAATTATTTGCAAGGCCCATTGACATAAATATTTTTTTCAATACCACCTAGTGACACCAACATACATACTTAATATGCAAATTATATTCTCAAGAGGAAATATTTGGTTGTTTGAGGAATCCTCCTTGGCCTTATTTGGTTATAAACTTCCTTTAGGGTATAACATAATGTTTCCTCCCTTCGTCATGTATAATTCCTGAATACCCACACCTAGTGTTGAAAAATGGTATTGGTACCCAAATACCTAGTTAGAGGAAAATAATTCCCTCATTATGTCATTCATAGAGGAGAATTTGGGGGTGGGGGGGGGGGGGTGTGAGAGGGGAAGTGGCGATGAGTTGGACTTAGTTGTGAGAAGAGTTAAAGGGATGATGTGTAAAGGAAGGTAAGTGATGGCCATGGAAGAAAGGAGGGAAAATCCATTAGATGTTTTGGAAAGTAGATGATAAGGGAGGGGATTTGGATGCGCATGCGAAGAAAAGAGAAAGGGGGAAGAAGAGAGGAAAAAGGGGAGGTGGTTAGAAGATGTAAAGTGTGGATGGGTATGGGAGGGAGATAAGTGACATCAGGATCTAGTTGAGATAAAATTATGTGATAAGTGAGACCTATAGTGGTGGGAATGAAAGAGGAGTGGTGGGATTGAGGAAGTAGGATTCAAAGGGTGTTGGCTTGAGGGGCCTTGAACTAGGTTCAAAGTTTATTGCACAACCAAATAACCATCCAACTACTCGTCCTTTGGAAATAACCTGCTTGCGTAGATCAACGTCTCCCCCAAAGTAAGATGGGGGGGTGATGGAACCATGTTTTTGCACCCCGAGGAAGAAAATAATGTATTGGAGCCCTAAACATATTGATTGCAGAACTTATACATATCTTAACAGACATGCACAAATACAGAATACTTATCAGAATCGCAGATCACTTTGCCATAGATATATCATAACATAACCCGATCTAGATCTATGTTATGTGTAATCACTTAAGCAAATTCATCCACACATTCAACCATAATATAACTTCATGCATAAATAAAAAATGTATTCGGGCAGATACAAGTAGGAAAATTAGAAGTAAAACGATCTTAAGAAATAATAGTAAATAGATAACTCAGATAGTTAACAAAGTGCTTCCACCAAAATCAGTCCTTGTATTAGATTCAGATAAAGTATGTACATCATACTTTCCCTTACACTTTACCCTTCTGCGCACATAGCCAGTGGAGTCCACACATAGATAGAACTAGATCTCTGTGCACACAGCCAGCAGGAGCCTTTCTACCCAACCCAGACTAAAACCCTTACAAAAGTATCATAGACACATAAACTCTTAGATCCAAAACATGAATAATGATTGACCACTTTCTTAGACTTGATATATCTATTTATATCCAATCTAGTGTGAAAATACTATGGTCTCAAACCATGGTTTGAGGCCCACAGTTTACCCTTAAAACCCTTTTACATAAAAGAGGGACTTTGACCCACCCACAAGCCCCTTGACCTATCTGCACAATGCACATATACAAAAATTATACAAAAAAAGGTATCCAAAATTGTACCCCAGGAGACCACACTCCAACAGGTCCCCAACACAAACATGTGTCTCATCTTGAGTCACTGTGGTGTCTACTCCTTCATCTTAGCTTGGATCTTGGTGACAAAAGATTTTAGAGGGAACATTATTTCCAGACTTTGCATAGCAACACCTTGCACTTGAAGAACCAATTTCTCAGTCGTGGGCCCTTTAGTGGCCAGATCAATACTTCTTTGCATCTACTGAATAGAATTCAATGTGGTATCCAAATTTTGTGATAGCTAGAGAGCCTCCTCAACCCATGGTTTCATTATTGCCTCCATCATCTACTCTTTGCAGTGAAAATCCTCAATCTCCATTTGAATTACCTAACCCTCCTGTAGGCGAGCAAGGCATTGTGTAAGAACAAGGGTAGGTGTTGTCATCCTGGTATCAGCAAAATTTTGCTCCTTTATGTGCATCTCATTACGCAGCTGCTGTACCACAGGGTCATTATGAACTGAAGTATAGACACCCATAGCCTCATCCAAGAGATTGTCACACTGCATGACTGACGCAATCACACAAAACTGGAAGTCGCCAAAGAGAGTTTGTTCTCTGAGACGTGGCTCTGTCGCATTCCCCTTTCTCTATCCCACGTGGCTCTATTATTTTTCCTTTATTTTTTTATTTGTCAATTTCATAGAAATTGATGAATAAATAATTTCACAACAAATTTCCAATTGTATCTTTTAGATTATATATATATATATATATATATATATATATATATATATATGAACCCTATAATCAATGGTTATGCCTTCGGCCTTATATAACTGTTCCCGGACTTTTTATGACTATTTCAACCTTTTGTACTTTATAATAAACCTTGATATTTGATTTATAACCCGAATGAATAGTTCAACAATTATAAACAACTAGCTTTGGAATAACACGTAGATCTGGCCCCACCTATATCCTGTGGACCAATCAATGTGGGCGTTGTACCTGACTAAATATTGTGCATCTCCGTCGAACTAGGACTGTCTGATGACCTCCTCTCGAATCAACGGCTCGAACTCGTTCCGCTCGGTGACTTTGATCCTGTCATTAATGCATGAAATATATGAAAAGGGTGGTTTTTTCGGACGTCAAATCTGCTACGTGTCGATTCCTGTATGGAATTGCTCCACACTCCGGTAATACCGCCTCTGTGCCAAAGGTGGTGTGGAACGGGAAAACCCGCCTTTTCAAATCTGTTCTGGTTTTCCTGCTATAGTAATAAACCACGGTTCCATCGGGGTTCGAGCTCCGTTGTATCGATTAACTCTGGGTTTCAATACGGTCTATTCGATAGAATTTGATGCAACTATGCAAAAAAATAGGTTATTCTTTTATACTTGAAAAGTCACCAATATTAACCATGATTTTCTATACAGAGCATGCCATGAGGGTTCTTTTTAAATGCGCAGGGATTATTCAAATGGATTTGGAAATCAATCAACAGAGATAGGGGAAATCATGCAGGAGTTCATCACTTCTCAATTAGACAATCTTTTCACACTTAAGAAATTGGCACGATACTGAGATAATGCACAGAACTATTTAATTGGAAGCGATTTGAAATACACAGAGTTACTGCAGAATTCCTCTATTCTTTCTCTTCTCGTCTATCCCCCTCATACATTCGAGGTTTTACAATTATATACATAGATTGATGACTCTTCGGTTCCTCTGAGAGGACCGTTCTAGAAACCAACAGTCTAACCATAATAATTCAATTAACTGAAATATGACAGCCAGTAAACTAAGATATTCAACTTCTTATGACTCTAATTTCCAACAATAACATAATTTGGCTTGCTGTATTGACACTGGCCGTGATAACTTGGATTGCGAAACCCTCCTAGCCACAAATGTGGACAAAACCTCCTACATTGCTGGCTAGTGTCTAATGCCCCTGCATCAGACTCCCGAGGGAAATTTTCTTTATGGGCTCCTGTCCATGAGCTCCTCCACTGATCTACCTATCTTCTGCAACATTTCTTCAGTCCTCCAAGTGGCATATTCCTCTGGTTTATCCCTCCATTTGATCAAATACTGATAGTATTCTCGTCCTCTGGTCTTTCTGAATGGTCTTTTATCCAATATCTTCTTCTCGGTTGCAATGGTTGTGCTATGGGTAGCCGTTCTTTCCTCTCAATTTGTTCCTTGTTTGTCGACTTGTCCTCTCGCACCATCATTTTCATACTTGTACAAATCGCAAACATTAAAAATGGGAGATATTCCAACATCAGGTGGTAATTCAATCTCATAAGCATTTGCAGAAAACTTCCTAAGTATCTTGCATGGCCCAGTCTTTTTGAACTTTAATTTGTTATATTGCTTCTTTGGGAATCTCTCCTTTCTCAAGTGTGCCAAAACCAAGTCTCCTACTTCAAAGTGAACTTCTTTTCTACTCAAGTCTGCTCTATTTTTGTATTTGATGCTGCTGCCTTGTAGTTGTTGTTTCACTTGTTCATGTATGGCCTGGATCTCTGAAGCAAATTCTTCACCATCTGCACTCCTTAACTCTGCTCTTCCCAGATTTCTTAATTCTGATATTCCTCTGGGATGCATTCCATAAACAATATGAAATGGACTCTGCCCTGTGCTTCTGTTTGGTGAATCATTATATGCATATTCTGCCTGAGGAAAAATATGATCCCACTACTTGGGATGTTCTCCTGCAAGACTCCTCAACAAATTTCCCAAACTCCTATTCACTACCTCAGTTTTTCCATCAGTCTGGGGATGATAAGCTGAGCTGAAACTCAGTTTAGTGCCAAGTTTCTTCCATAGTGTCCTCCAAAAATGACCCACAAATCTGGTGTCTCTGTCTGAAACAATACTCTTGGGCAATCCATGCAATCTAACAACTTCTTTGAAAAACAAGTTAGCAACATGGGTGGCATCACTAGTTTTGTAACATGGAATAAAATGTGCCATTTTGGAGAATCTATCCACCACAAAAAAGACTGTATCATTCCCTCTCTGAGTCTTGGGTAACCCTAGGACAAAATCCATACTCACCATGTCCCAAGGCCTGTCTGGAATAGGTAAGGGAGTATACAATCCTGCATTTTGGCTCCTTCCTTTTGCATATTGACAGATCTTGCAATTCTTCACAAACTTATCCACTTTTGTTCTCATCCTGGGCCAGAAATAAAAGTGACTCAGCTGTTCATAAGTCTTATCAGTACCAAAGTGTCCAGCAAGTCCACCACTATGCTTTTCTTTGATCAAATTTTCTCTCATGGAACATTTTGGTATACACAGTTGGTTCTTTCTGAATAACAAGTCTTCCAGCAGAAAAAAATCTAGCCACTGACTTCTATCTGTCAAAACAGGGTTACTACATGCCTCAAATGCTTCTCTAAAATCTGGATCTATTTTATATAATTCTTTGAGAAAATCGAATCCTGCAACTTCAAAATTAGTCTCTTGAACAAGCAAATGTCTCCTAATCAAAGCATTAGCTACTTTATTGGCTTGGCCACTTATATGTTTCAAGACAAAATTAAAACATTGGAGATACTCAACCCATTTAGCATGCTTATGTTTCAACTTGGGCTGCTGTACAATATACTGTAAAGCATGATTGTCAGAATACAATACAAACTCCCTGGACATCAAATAATGTCTCCACTTCTTCAGTGCTTGGACAATTGCATAGAATTCCTTCTCATAAGAGGAATAATTTATCCTGGTATCATTCAACTTCTCACTGAAATAGGCTAAGGCCTATCATCCTGACTCAAAACAGCTCCAATGGCCTCCCCACTGGCATCACATTTTACTTGAAATGGTTTGGTGAAATCACGCAAAATTAAAATAGGCTTCTCTGTTATCTTTTGCTTCAAAATTTTAAAATTTCTCTATGCTTCAGCAGTCCACTTAAATGGCTATTTACTCTTCTTTATTGTCTCAATTATGGGTGCATTAATCTTACTGAAGTTCCTTATAAACTTCCTGTAAAAGCTAGCAAGTCCATGGAAACTCCTTACCTCAAAAACATTCCTCGGTGAAGGCCACTCCAAAATTGCCTTAACCTTTTCTGAGTTCATCTTCAATCCTTTTGCAGAAACAACGAAACCCAAATACACCAGCTCTTCCTTCATGAATAAGCACTTATTTAAATTTATCAGCAGTTTCTCTTGGTGCAGCTTCTTCAAGACATGATTAAGATGCCTCAAATGTTCCTCTTTAGTTCTATTGAAAACTAATATATCATCCAAATACACTATCGCAAATTTACCAATGAACTCTTTCAATACTTCATTCATAAGTCTCATAAAAGTGCTAGGTGCATTAGACAACCCAAAAGGCATTACCATCCATTCATACAGTCCTTCATTTGTTTTAAAGGCAGTTTTCCACTCATCACCCTCTCTTATTCTAATCTGATGGTATCCACTTTTCAAATCTATCTTTGAAAAATAATTAGCACCACTCAAACAGTCCATCAAATCCTCAATTCTGGGTAAAGGGAATCTGTACCTGATTGTGATCTTGTTAATTGCTCTAGCATCAGTACACATCCTCCAACCTCCATCCTTTTTTGGGCTCAAAACTGTTGGTACTGCACATGGACTTAGACTTTCTCTGATCAGTCCTTTGTCCACCAGTTCCTGTACTTGTCTCTTGATTTCTTCATTTTCCTTGGGAGTCATTCTGTAGGCTACCTTATTTGGCAGATTTGAACCAGGGATAAAATCTATCTAATGGCTGATCTTTCTCACAGGTGGCAGCTCATCAGGTAGATCATCCACAACAATGTCACATTAATTGTCTAACATCTCTTGTATCTATACTGGTAAATCAGAAATATTTGTAGAAGTAAGAACTACTTTTGGTTTGAAAACTAAAGAAAAGCTTACCTATTCTTCTTCTATCTACTGCAGATATTCCTTCCCGCTCAGCAACAAGGTCTTTGGATCAATTACTCTGCTGGATGGCTCTCCTTCTTCCATGGGAATCAATATATGATGTACCCCATCTTTGAAGAACTTGTAAGTTTTCTTCTTGCCATCATGCACTGCTGCTCTGTCAAGCTGCCAAGGTCTACCCAGCAGTATATGACACACATCCATGGGAATTACATCACACAAAACCTTTTCCTTGTAATTTCCCATTTGCAGCTCTATTTCACACTGTTCTTTTACAACTAGCTGGTGCCCCTTATGCAGCCAGGACACCCTGTAGGGAGTGGGGTGCTCCCTAGTCTTCAGATTTAGTTTTCCTATCACCTCAGTGGAAACCAAATTGTTTGTGCTGCCACTATCAATGATTAGCTGGCAACATTTCCCTTGGACTTTGCATATGCTCCTAAACAAAGTCTTCCTTTGTGCAGGTTCAGTGACTTCTTAGGACCTTATTAACCACCAAGGACTCTCCCCTCTCTGGAAGAAAATTTTCTTCAATTTCTGCTTCTTCTTCAACCTGGGCAACAACAACATTCCTTGGACCAACACCCACATTCTCTGGGCATTCATAATTCTTGTGTCCCACTCCTTGACACCTATAACACCTCAGCTCTCTGCCTCTGCCTCCGCTTCCTCTTCCTCTGTAAGAACCCCTTCTGCCATTTGCATCCTCCTATGTAGATGCATTATGAGGTGAGTTACTGTTAGCACCATCCCTGGGTGTAGGCCTTCCTCTACCACCCTGACTTCCCTTCCCACGGAAAGTACCTCTCTTCTTGGCAGACTGTTTCCTCAGGAGTTTCTTCTCTGCTTTCAAGGCCATCTAGTATGCCTCTTCCACTGTCTTAGGAGACAAGAGACCAATATCATCTTGGATCTCCAGTCTAAGACCATTCACATATCTGGCAGTCTTCTCTGGTGTATCTTGGAATTGCCTAGCTCTTATGCTCACTCTGTAGAATTCCTCTGTGTATTCTTTTACTGTCAGCAACCTTTGTCTCAGGTTCTGCATTTGTCTATATAATGTCAGCTGATAATCACTAGGTAAGAATTTATCTTTTAGTTTAGCCATCATTCTGGCCCAGCTCTTGATAGGTTTCTTTCCAACTCTCCTCCTTTCTGCCTGCACTCCATCCCACCAAAGTGCAGCATGTCCTTTCAGCTTTGTCACTACAAACTTGACCCTTTTATCTTCACTTATTTCTTCATAATCAAAACACTTGTTTATTTCATTTATCCAGTCCACCAGCTCCTCTGGATTCAGTCCTCCTGCATAGCTTGATACTTCGATCCTGGGCTTAACTGCAGACCCCAGAACAGTTCCGAGGAGCCTCAGGTCAGGAGGAATTTCAATTTCTTCTATTGCTTCTATTTCAGGTTCGCTGATGTCTTCAGGATCTCTGGTCTGGCTTCGCTCCACGGCATCCATTCTGGCCTCGACCCTCTACAACACCTCCAACACCTCAGCGTTGGCTACAGGTCTCCTCCTGCCAGCACCTCTACCAATTCGGATTGCCATGTCAGCAAACAGCTCAAACTTCCCGCTCTGATACCACAAATGACGCAATCACACAAAATTGGAAGTCGCCAAGGAGAGTTTGTTCTCTGAGACGTGGCTCTGTCGCATTCCCCTTTCTCTATCCCACGTGGCTCTGTTATTTTTCCTTTATTTTTTTTATTTGTGAATTTCACAGAAATTGACGAATAAATAATTTCACAACAAATTTCCAATTGTATCTTCTGGATTATACATGTATATATATATATATATATATATATATATATATATATATATGAACCCTATAATCAATGGTTATGCCTTCGGCCTTATATAACTGTTCCCGGACTTTTTATGACTATTTCAACCTTTTGTACTTTATAATAAACCTTGATATTTGATTTATAACCCGAATGAATAGTTCAACAATTATAAACAACTAGCTTTGGAATAACACGTAGATCTGGCCCCACCTATATCCTGTGGACCAATCAATGTGGGCGTTGTACCTGACTAAATATTGTGCATCTCCGTCGAACTAGGACTGTCTGATGACCTCCTCTCGAATCAACGGCTCGAACTCGTTCCGCTCGGTGACTTTGATCCTGTCATTAATGCATGAAATATATGAAAAGGGTGGTTTTTTCGGACGTCAAATCTGCTACGTGTCGATTCCTGTATGGAATTGCTCCACACTCCGGTAATACCGCCTCTGTGCCAAAGGTGGTGTGGAACGGGAAAACCCGCCTTTTCAAATCTGTTCTGGTTTTCCTGCTATAGTAATAAACCACGGTTCCATCGGGGTTCGAGCTCCGTTGTATCGATTAACTCTGGGTTTCAATACGGTCTATTCGATAGAATTTGATGCAACTATGCAAAAAAATAGGTTATTCTTTTATACTTGAAAAGTCACCAATATTAACCATGATTTTCTATACAGAGCATGCCATGAGGGTTCTTTTTAAATGCGCAGGGATTATTCAAATGGATTTGGAAATCAATCAACAGAGATAGGGGAAATCATGCAGGAGTTCATCACTTCTCAATTAGACAATCTTTTCACACTTAAGAAATTGGCACGATACTGAGATAATGCACAGAACTATTTAATTGGAAGCGATTTGAAATACACAGAGTTACTGCAGAATTCCTCTATTCTTTCTCTTCTCGTCTATCCCCCTCATACATTCGAGGTTTTACAATTATATACATAGATTGATGACTCTTCGGTTCCTCTGAGAGGACCGTTCTAGAAACCAACAGTCTAACCATAATAATTCAATTAACTGAAATATGACAGCCAGTAAACTAAGATATTCAACTTCTTATGACTCTAACTGATCTAATAACATAATCAGCTAAGGTAGTGACACCTAGCTGTGACAACTTCGACGGTTAAAACCCTCCTAGCCACAACATGTGGACAAAACCTCCTACATTGTTGGCTAGTTTCCAATGCCCCTGCATCAATGACTGAGGCAACAATACTATTGTTGGCCTACTTCACCTTGGCAGCCTGCTTGGCTCTAACTTCAGGTGGAGTTTCTAGCTGCAACTTCATTTGTATATCAGAAATTTCATGTTCAAACTCAGCAACGAAAGTTTGGAATTTGGTGCATGAAGCCTTCAATGTGACAACCAGTCCTTCTAATTTCTCTTCTAGGGAAATTGTGGCAAGGACTGCTGGTACTTCACTGCACACTTGGTGGATCTTTTCTTCGAGCGTAGAGCGATGGGCTTTGACTGCGCGACAAGCTTCCTCCATGGCCTCACACATCTATTGCTCTATCTTAGGAAACTGTGTGTCCTCAGGGGTCTTCCAGCCAATTAAGATGATCAACAAGAGCAACTAATAATATTAAAAATTCTTGCCCTCTTCTTGTGATTCACGCACATTCTCCAAAAATTCCTTGCACAAGTAATGTGACCAACTGTAGATCACTCCTTTGTCACACCGGCCTGCGAGGGAAATTACCTGCACGGGAACCTTCTTAGGTCGACATTTGTGCATCATCTTGCAAGCTAACATGAACATTCCAAACTAAACAGAAGGATATTTCATCTCACTTACAACGAATCCTCTGCTGTTGCGCAAGACTTGGTATTTAGCTTTGATATTTTTTGTGACTTCCTTTTCTTGCGCTTTTCCTCCAAAATCAGCCATTTGATATGTGCCCTGATTAGGTAGGCTAGTGATCCTATGGATCAACGCAGCATCAATGGGGATGCACTCTCCCAAACACAGTGCATCATCATGCACGAGTGCGAGCAGTTGACAAATAGAAATGTCATTTATCAAGTTGTACCCAAAATGAGAGTTCTTCAATCAATTCAATAGGCCTACTTTGTGCAAACCCAACATCCATCTCTTAGGCTCTAAGAGCAGGATTTATCCTTCATACTAAACATGGTCTAAATAGAGCTCTGGCGCAAGTTCAGGAAATTTATCAGTATATGTGATGTCCCAATCCTCTAGTATTCGTTGCGGTACATTTGCAATCATGTCACCTTCCACTGTGATGTTTTATAGAATCAAGGGAATATTGATACTTGATCACACCTTGTTGAGATCTTTGAGAACTATTACGGATGCTTTGCATGGTGCGACATAGGTAGACAACAATGAGAATGAATCCACTTCAACCACATCCTCCTCTTCTTCCATAATTGTCTCAGGAAGCTCCGTCATTGGTCTTTTCAAGCGCTTAACCGCAGTGGAGCGCGACTTTGGATTTTCTTCCCTTAGGGATTTCTTAGTTCCTGATATTTGACCCTTCTTCGATTTTGTTGGTGCCTATGTTTCAAAAATTGGTGCAACAGGAAGCTCTCATGCAACAGGATCTTCTCTAGGTTGTGTAGCTATCATGTTAGGTGGGATTACGTAACAAAAACCCCTACGACGCAAATCTTCCTCGAATTATGGATCCAAGCCAGTCATATAAAATGAGTATAGTATAGAAATAAAAGAGTTCAGGGAAAATAATTCACTCAGAAAGGAAAGGGAACTATTACGACCCCATAGGTCATATTTATAATTTTGGCAAGTCTTCAATGATTCCTTATGCATTAATGTGTCTTCATAAATGAAAAAATGGTCCCATATCTGACAAAATCCCTTTATTAAATGAAACCTATTTTTTCCCATAAATAGTAATAAGGTTATATTTTCCATATTTATTTTTCCAACCACTAGTTTATGGAACCTCTACGACCCAGTCAACCTCCTCGCATAGTTATTGCGTGCGTGTCACACCTTCCTGCACATTTTCCATCCCATATGTGCAGATCGGATACTCCAACCATATAGTAATTTGGCACACATAGAGTCATCCTTGTATGACTTCAATCAGATTCCACTAACATACCCAGGAAGATACTCTCCGCTCAATGTCACCAGGCGCACTGCACCTCCATCAATGATCTCCTTAACCATATATGGCCCTAGCCAATACATCTTCAACTTCCCTAGGGGGAACAAAAAATTGTTGTCATACAACAAGACCAAATCATCTTCGTTAAACACATTTTTCCTGATGTTCCTATCATGTCATGCTTTTTCATGTGCCTTGTGAACTTGCTGGCGATAATTTGAAATAAAATGATCTTATTATAGTGTAACCAAATACGACAACTATTCCTCTATAGCATTTTCTTCTGCCATATTTATGAATTCTATAATGCATGGACTGGGAATAATGAACTCCATCGGAAACACAAATTCTTGCCCATATACCGTCTTGAAAGGTGTACGACTAGTCAACTTCTTTCAAGTGGTTTGATATGCCTAGAGAACTGCAAGTATGCGCTCATCCCAATCATTTCGGTTAGCATTTCACACCTTAATAAGTGCAATCTCCAATATATTGTTAAATGATTCCACCACACAATTCACCTATGGATAATAAGGAGAGCTCGATTTCTTATTAAAATCTTAGGAAATCCAAAGTGAGTCACAATATTCTCAAATATGAACTACACAACTGTGTCTGCATTACAATCCTTCACAAGCTTAACTTCAACCCACCTGGTTACATAGTCCATCCAAGTGATTATGTAACACGTACCACCCTTCTTTCCTATAGGATTGGTAGGTCCAACAAAGTCTATAAACCATTTCTCAAATTATTGTTGTTCCATATATGGATGCAAGGGCATCTCATCTCTGGGTGATGGATTTCCAGTCCTCTAGTATACATCACTTGTGTGGTAATGTACATAGGCATCATTGTGCAATGTGGGCCACCATAACCCAACTCGAAAAATTTTCTACATGGTTTCCTTACCTGCAAAATGACCACCAAAAAACCCTCCATGAGCTTCATCTAGGATTGCATGCCTTTCATACTCCAAAACATATCTTCGCAAAATTTCATCTACACCCATCTTGTGCAACTCTCCAACAATAATACTGAAGTTTGTTGTGCATGCCACAAGCTCTTTCTTTTGTTGAACTATATATTATTCAGGCGTGCGTCTAGTATTTAGAAACTAAATAATACCAGGGAATTTATCATCAAATACCTTGATCGCAAACAAATATGCATCTGGTAATCCATGTTCCAAGTTTATGTGTTCTTCACGAGTCTCAATGTACGACAGATGGTCTGGCCCAACATTCATTCTTCTTGGTTTCACCATAATCTCAAAGTCACAGTCATGGAAGAGCAACAACCACCTGTAGATTGTCCCCCCCAACAAAGGCTTATTGACTAGGTACTTTAAAGAATAATGATCAGTAATTGAAATGGCCTCCCAATATGTAGTGGAGGAATTTATAGAGTTCATATACTGTCGCTAATCCTTCCCTTTCTATGGTTGAGTAATTCCTCCCTGCACTTGAGAGTTTTCTACTAGCATAGGAAATAGGGTGATCAATCTCTCCAACTCCTATTTGTGCTAAAAGAACTCCGAGCATGATACCGGAGGCATCAACATGCACATGAAACACCTTTGATAAATCTGGAAAGACTAGTATGGGTGCAATGACCATATTTTCCTTCAACAATTCAAAACTCTTATGATAGTCCTCATCCCAATAGAACGTTGCATCCTTCTTGAGCAGCTTCTCCATGGGCGCAATTATTAGTGCATAACCCTGAATTAACTTTTGATAATACCTAGTGTGCCCCAATATTGAGTGCAATTGTTTGACGTTCTCAGGTATCTCTAGATTAACTATTAATATGATCTTCGCAAGATATACCATCAACCCTTTCTGGGAGACAATGTGACCCAATAGTATCCAAAATGGAACATAGAATATACATTTATTCAAGTTCAAGGAGATCTGGTATTTTCTACAGGTATCCAACATTAAGCACAGGCTTGAAACATGCTTCTTCAACAGCCCAAAAATAGTCCAATCATCAAATTATACTTCCAAGAACTTATGGATAAAATCTTTGAAGGAAGCTACTACTACGTGCAAGAATATGGCAGGAACATTCCTCAATCCAAAGGGCATGAATGTATATTGGAAAGATCCCCATTCAGTTGATAAGGTGGTCTTATTTCCATCTTCTTGTCCTCCAAAATTATCTAGTATTTCATGAGAGAATGGAGTTGGGAATGGATCATGCACACAAGCATCATTCAATTGCGCAGATCTACATAGATTTTGATTTCTCCTTTGGTCTTCTTGTCTTGCACTACCATTGGACTTACCCAATAAAACTCTTATACTAGTTTTATGATGCATAAAACAACCATATTATCCAATTCTTCCTTCACCTTCTGCTTATATCTCGGATTCATCCTATATGGGTGCTACTTCACTGGCCACGGGTAAGGTTTCAAGGTGATCTTCATAACTCCAAGTTCTCTAATTATTCCTTTCAACTATGAGAAATTTGTAGGGAATAAGTCCTGCTAATCTGTCAACAACTCAAAAGATTTTCCTAATGTATCATCATCCCAGTAGTCTCCAATCTTTGCCAACTTAGGTTGCTCTTAAGATCTAATAATCACCTACTGGATCTTTAGAGGTTTTGTCACAACAAGTGAAGTGATCAAGGGCCCAAAAACTACAGGGTGTCCCTCAAATTCCAGAATCATGATATTCCTTGGATTTTCTTCACTCTCTTCAACCATCAGATTTCTACAATTCACAATATCCTTCATTTGTGCATCCCATGCTAGTGGAGCGCACTCGATCACTGGTTTTATTGTATCAAAGATGAATTATTGAATATTATGCAATGCTTTGAAAATCTTATCAAACCCACTCTCAAAGCTTAACGTTAGAATACAAATATCTGTCAGCGCACACCATTCATTAGTACCTTGACGCAACTCTGTCTCTAGTTACAAATCAGTAGGTACCTTCCCCAATGTATGAATAAACATGTGGACACATTCAGGTATTGGTTTTACGCCCAATTCGTGATTTCACCAAGTCAAATGTATGTGCAGATTATCCTTTCCAGAGTATACTTCTCCCATTCTGATGGATGGACATTCAAAGTAGAACCTCATCATACGCGTGCATCATCACAATTGCCCATGTTTTCTTTATGAGTCTCCCACCATCTTGCTGGAGTAGCGCGCAGTTTGAGATCCAAACCATGGAATATTTGTCCTTCTGGTAAATTTATTTCAATCTCTCCTAAAAACATGTTTACATTAGTTACACCATCATAATGTGGTAATTCATGTACCTCAGATGTTATACATCAAAGAGATCTCGTCACACGATTACAATGCACCGTAGTTAATTCATGCAACCGGTTCTGGCAGTTTTCTAATTCTTCATTAGAATATGAGAAACAAGAGTTGTCCTTCTCCCAATTAATATTTCCACCAGCTGTTGGGTTGATCCAATATTCCTCTTGCAAATTTAGTTTATATATTTGATCAATATCATCATCAGCATGCACAAGCTTTGTGTATTTTTTTCCTTCTGCAAGATGTAGGGGAATGATGACTCTGATTCCATTGCTTTCAAACTCCATTCTTCATTTCTTCAGGTTTATAACACCATCCATATCAATAACCCAGTCCAACCTTATAGTGTAGGATAATGATTAGTATCATCCACAATTTGTATAACTTCAAACTCAGCCATCACCTTCACACCCTCAATACTAACTACAACTTCCAACAACCCTCCTAATGGAATGATTTTCTGCTGATTTTCCAAGTGCAGTTGGATGGAATACCATTCCATATTGGGTTCTCCCATACGCTGTCAATATTTCTTAGGTGGAACATTTGGATCAGACCCTAGATCTAGAATAACCTGATCCATCTCATAAGCACTGATACACGCGGTCATACGCTTCTCTCAACCCGTCCTCTTTTTTTTCTTATAGATTTTTTTGAAAACTATTTGTTCTACCATCGACTGTTCCTTCTCTATGGAATTATCTATCAGATCCTAAAGGTTCTCTACTACCTTATTATTGCATAGTAACTTAATGCAAGCTTCTAGAAATGATTTGATCTCTTCATCTACCACTACTTCCTTCATTGGTCTACTCGATGTTGATGTGCTTCCTTCTGCAAACTCTTTCCGTGCTTCAACAAAAGTCTGCTTTGTGCACTGTAAATTAAATCCATCTAAATTCTCAAGGGACTTACGGATCCATGGATTAGTAGCTAGTTTCTTTCCATTACCTTCATTAGTAGCTGCACCGCTCCTAGTGAACACATTTAAGATAGGATATTCTTTGCGGGTTTTTGATCTAACCATTTGAAGATTCTGCGTCTTTTTCTCCTGCATTTTAGCAATCAAAATAGGGAAATATTCTATCAAATGGTAAAAATTTTTACAATACCTACATGTTTTCCACTTTGGATTTGGGCAGTCACACACATAGTGAGAAAAATCTCCGCAGTTGTAGCAAATAACTCATCCTCTTCCTCGACCAGTTGATCCACCTCCTCGTCCTCTCTCTCTGCCCTAGAATCCGCCACGCCCAGAGGGGGATGCTAGTGAGGTAGGTTCAGCCTGAATTCTATATATTTAATCTTTTTCCAACATCATATCTTAAGTGTGAAAATTTTTCTCATCATGTCCTAGTGACGAACATAATCTAAAAAATATTTGCTTAAGCTCAGCTTGATATTTTCTGACTCTTGGGTAGAAATCTATTTCACACAATCCCACAACTTGACATATTTTTCACAATACTGTGCTCTTCAATGGGCTAGGTCCTCCAACATTCAGATAATTATTGAATACAGGGAATTGATCCTTATGGTTCCCAAAATATTTACATTTTATACATGATACCTTTGTGAAAACCTCCTTGCCCTTGTATTTGCACAGGCTTTGAATCTCTAAATGCATGGCTTCCAACTAGTTCTGAGTCTGTTGAGTTCCAAGCACAAAAAGTGTTAGGGTAGCTTCTAATTTTATTGCAATCTCCACAGCCTCAGCCTGTGTGGCAATATTCTGCTGACCCAATGGTTGGCACAGATGTGGGAGTTGTATAGCAAGAAACCACTTCTTATGTTAGGTATCATCGATGGTAAATCCACCATCTCTGATAGTGTGCTTCAGCCTCTGATATGCCTCCCACATATATTCATTAGCCTCCTGATGGATCTCTTTCATTTCTGTAACCAACTGCACGTATGACTTAGGCTTCTTGAATTGTTCTTTTAGGGCATCTTTTATTTCATCCAGAGTGGCATTATGGTTTTCTTGAACATATCAGATATACCAATCTAATGCACAATCTTTGAAAGCAGTGGCTAGTTGTGCTTTCTTAATATCATCATTATTAACCTGTTGAGCCTACCATATAACATTAGTCACAAACAAAAAATGCTCAGTATCTCCATTCCCAATACCTCTGAAACTAGGTAGCTTCATTGACGTGACCATATCTATGCCTGGGGGAAGTGGAGGTGGTGGTAGAGATGGAATACGCGGTGGAGTGGGTTCTTTGTTAGACAAGCTTGGAATTCAAGTGGATGGGATATGGAAGAGGATCAAGGCTCTCTGATCATTCTGGTTTGATGAAACTTCTTCTCCTTCAGAGCGCGTAGATTCACTAGAGCTACTAGTCTTTGGTTCACCATCTCTGTCAGATCTATGCTTTAGAGGGCTATAAATAATCCTTTCTCTGGGTCTTCACAGTAAATTTTTCCACTGTGCGTAGTCAGCCCTTTTTACGACATTCAAGAAATATGATGACATAGAGAGCCCTATTCACACAACAGCATCTTCAGCAAAAACTTCAACGAAGCGCAGGAACTTACCTCTAGTACCCTTGAAAAGTATTATTTCTGCTTCATAGTATGACACAATTTGGTAATGGAAAATTCAATCACAAATCATCCCAATAGATGATCGATCCAATGATCTACCACATGGTTAATCTTATTGTCTAGCTTCTATAATTTCTGAATCAATTCAGAAGTCCACTCAGTGACTGTGTCATCGTTCACGTAGGTATTGAATTCAGTCAATTGTGACAACCACTCCTGCAGCTGAATTGAAAAGTAGCAAAGGAATATCTCATGAAATTCTGTATAGATGTACCTCCGAACCCACTTTTCAGTAGATATCTTAGAGCTTCAATTCTCTTCGATTGCGAATTCCAATATATTTCTATCCATCCAGTCTTGCAATTCATTTTGTGAGGGGAGCCACAACATCAAATATCCCTCAAAATGATCCCAGTTCCAACAAAGGAACCATATGTTGGCTTGATGGGTCCTGACCCAGGTTTAGAGTTTATCACGCAACTAACAAACCCTCCAACTACTGGCCCTTTCGGCAATGACTGATTGTGAAGATCAAATTCTCACCCGAAGTAGTATGGAGGGTGCTGGAACCAACTTTACACACCCTGAGGAATAAAATAATTTATTGGCCCTAAAAAGATTGATAGAAGAACTTATACAGATCTTAATAGATATGTTCCAATATAGAATACTTATAAGAATCAAAAATCACTTTGTCGTAGATATATCATAACAAAACCAGATCCAGATCTATGTAATGCATAATTGCTCAAGCAGATTCATCCACATATTCAACCATCAATATAGTTTCATCCATAAATAACAGATTTATTCGCGTAGATACAAGTAATAAAAACATAAGTAAATTGATCTTAAGACAAAAAAATAAATAGATAACTCAGATAGTTAACACAGTGCTTCCACCAAAATTGTTCCTTGTATTAGATTCAGATCAATTTAGTACATTAGAATTTCCATTACATTTTACCCTTTTGTGCACACAGCCAACAGAGTCCACACACAACCAGGACTAGGGCTCTACGCACACAGCTAGGAGGAGACTTTCTACCCAACCCATACTAAAACCCTTAAAAAATTATCACAGACACATAAACAATTAGATGCAAAACATGAATAATGATTGACCACTTCATGGTCCCTATAGATCGGTGACTTCTATGTCCATGGAATATTTTACTAGGAAAATATACCCAAAAGGATTACTTGATCATGTCAAATCAACCATGAAACTTGACCCTGAGAATGTTGAGAGAATTAAACCTATGACCTCTTGTAACAAACCCGAGAAAAAGTTCATGTAAAAAAATTTAATAAAGGAAAAATAAGACCACAGGTAAGGGACATGTATTCCAAATTGAATGTTGGGAAAAGCATCCTAATAGGTGCTCATTTTAGTTATTATGGCTAAAGGAAATTGGAAAAGGCTTTGTAAATGAATGAGGTTTTAATTGAAATTGTATTTACTAAAATAAAGGAAATTAGGAGAAAAGGGAGGTGAAAGGTCACAAGTTGCATGTGAGGATTAAATTTAAGGAAAATAATGGGAAATGAATAAAATAGATGCCTCATTGATTTAAAGGATTCTGAGGATTAGTTGGAAAGTTTTTTCTCACACTTACAACTCTCATTTTATTATCTTTCTCTCTCTCTCTCATGAACACTTAGATTTTTCTTGGAGAGTTTCAACATTGAGCCAAATAGAAGGAGGAAAGCAAGAAAATAAAGGATAAGGAAAGGAAATGAAAGAAAAGAAGAGAAGGATCTAGCAACTTCAACAACTTTAACAAGAATACTTACAGGTAACATGTTACATGTGTGACTTCCTAGCTAGTTTGGACATGCATGGTTTATCCATGTTGCTATTTGGTTCTCTTGTTGTCAGTGGCATGGTTTTGTCGAGTTTTGACAATTTTTTTGAGCCTTTCCTTTCCTTTTTCCAGATGCCATGCCGTGTTGGTATTTTATCTTGATTTTTAGCTTTGGAACTACCAGATGGATTTTCGAATCTGGGGTGGAGGTGGTCTTAAGGAAACTTTCCCAAAGGCATAGGAATCCCTTTACTGGTTTTGACAGGATACACAGTAAATCCTAAGGGTCATTTCTTGGTTTAGGGCCTACTGATCCCGGATTGGATTGTGGTAAATCTAGAGATACATGGAGAAAAATAAATTCTCAAGGATAATGATGGATTCAAATGAAATTCCAATTCTGGTTCAGTTTTGTGATTAGAGCACCAGTTTTGGTGTGATCATGGTATGGTGAGGGTGGAGGTGGTTTAAACATTAGATTCCCTTGGTTGTGTTTTGGATTTTTTTATCCATGATATCCCACATTCATGCTTGGAATATGGAATGGGGTTGAGTGGATGAAGAGAGAATTGGATCAGCCATGTCTATGGTCAAGTGGTACATGGAAGTCGAGAAACTGGTGAGTTATTTCATATGTTTAATGGAATGTAAGTTATCTTTATTATATACCTATTAAAATGTGTATTTAATGGCTTTTATCTCACTGTGATTTCCATGATTTTATGTTTTTTATAATCATTTTTAAATTATTGGTTCATGTCATGGTTATTTCATGTATTTTCTTGTAAATATTGGTATAATGGATACAAGACCTAATTGATGTCATAATAGTTCAAGGAAGAGGGTGATGATCATTCTTGTAATGTCTCTCAAGACTTTCAGTCATCCATGTTCTCTCTTGTATCCTAGACCTATAGTTTTCATGCATGCCAAGTGTTTGATAGAATGTCAGTCCAAGTTGGGGAAGGCCAGGCCTAGTCATGGAGTCAGTTTTTAGTTATTTGGCATTGTCAGCACATGTTTAATGTTTTCTAAAAGCCACATGAATTTTTGGTCTGTGTCTAGGATTTTTGGCTTAACAATTTCCTTAAATCCCATGGATGCATGTATAGGTCTAAGAAATTGAGTCCCTGGACACATGCATGCCCATGATGTGGGTGTGTCCAAAGCCTCCCAGGCGCACCTGTGCCCATATCAAGGGAGTGTTTGGGGGTTTTCTTGAGAAAAATTCAGTGGGACCCAAGGACAAGTCAACTTGATGATTTGGATAGCTTCTAGGGGTCTTGTATCAGGTGGAACGAGTCTATGTTATGATTTTCCACGTCGATTCCACTTACTTAGAGTCACCAAGGAGGATGAGTCTTCTCTTAACTACCCTCGGCTCATGTTTACCCCAGTTGGTCAGTTACTTGGGTAAATGTGAGGGAGGTTGAAGTTACAAGTGGTATCATGCCTAGTCCTGGAGTCAGTTTTTGGTTATTTGGCATCGTCGCCATGTGTTTACTGATTTCTGAAAGTTATAGGAAGTTATGGGAAGTGTTTGAGATTTTGGGCTTAAAAAGTGCCTTAAATCCTACGGACGTCAACACATGTCTAGGAAATTGTGTCCCTTAATGCATGCATGCCCATGTTGTGTGTGTCTAGAGCCTCACAAATGCACCATTTCCCATATCAAGGGAGTGTTTGGGGGTTTTCTTCAGAAAAATTCAGTGGGACCCAGGGACAAGTCAGCTTGATGACTAGGATGGCCTTTAGGGGTCTTGTAGAAGGAGCATGGAGTTTTGGTTTTGGTTTTACACGTCGATTCCACTTCCTTGGAGTCACCAATGAGCTTGAGTTTTCTATTAACTGCCCTCAACTCATGTTTACCCTGGTTGGTCAGTTACTTGGGTAGATGTGAGGGGAGGTGTGCATTACAAGTGGTATCAAAGCGTGGTTTCACTCTCCTTGGGTGGCATACACTGATCGTTCATTCATGTTGGTTGAATATGTGTTCCTCATGATTGTGGATTTTATGCTTGTTGGATATGCATGGCATTGGTAATTGTGGTAGTGGTGTTGCCATGTGAAAGTTGATGGTGATTGGATGTGGTTGCCATGGGTGGGTGTCAGTTGTATATGCATTTTTTATGCATGTCAATGTTGATATGTTGTTATTGATGCCTTGTCATGGTTAAGGTTGTTGTCCATGAGGCCATTGTATGCATTTTAGGTCATTGTGATTTTTTTGATAATATATGATGTTGATATGTTGGCTAAGATATAACAATCGGAGATGCAGATCATCTAAGTGAAGTTGCAACACTAGACTTCGGGGTAAGAAAATATCATCATCCATGTTGTATGTTTGGCATGCAGGTACGTGGTTAATCATTGTTATAAGAATTAGGGTTACTTGTATACATGTTTTTCATTTTATTTTTGTTGTGGTTACATGTATGATAGATGTTAGTGAATCAATGTGGTCATACGTATGTTCTTCAGATAGTCATGCATGGTAGTAACTTGTTGTTGTTTTATGTTAGTTAAACTTGATGATTATGTTATATGTTGTTTATGAGTATGTTATATGTTGACTTGTTGTTAAATGTTAGTTAAATTGATGATTAGGGTTATGGAATTAAGATATTGATGTTATATGTATCATGCTAATTTGGATTGGCCTATGCAAATGGTTATGGTTATGACATTCATGTATGAGTTAATATGTTGTGATATTATGGAATACTAATATAGACTCACTGTGCATACGAGATTTTTATGGAAGAAACAAAATTTTTTATGAGTTTATGATGTGATCATGTTATATAGTTACTGTTATGGATATCATGACCTAATATATGTTTGAGTTGATACGTTGAGAAGTTATATTGGGTTGATCTTGATTGGTTGTGGAGACAAGGTAACCTCCCCTAAGATACATTAAGGTATGAGGTTCCTTATGTCAACTACCTGATGCTTAATTGTTTGATTATGACATTTATCTGGTGTTGAGTGTTTGGTGTCTATTATGTCATCTAGTTGATTTATATAACATGGTACATTTATAGTCCATTAGAATGTTTGATTAATCACATGATATGATTATGTGTTTATAATATTTCATAAATAAATTATCTTGTCTTAAGATGGTTGTACTAAAAGATATGTGTTGGGATATATGATATGTACTTCAGTGTAAGTAGGTGATAGTTGTAGCATTATGTATTATGATCGATGAATCTACGTTAATTGTGCATTATGACATAGTTATTAGTCTTGGTAAAAGTTGATTTCAAATTGATAGATATGCTATCTTGATATTTCGTACATTTGGCTGACATGCATTTTCAGTGATAGGTCAGCGTGCTTTATGCAACAAGGTAAGATAACTGGTATATTGTTATATTTATTTGTGTGTTGACAGTTGTGTGGTTATGGCAGCATGATGTAGGGATTTCCATTAGGGGAATTTTGAGGTCTAAAATGGGCCTCCTAAGGAAATTATAAAATAATAGTGGAAATAATAAAATAAGGTTTGATAACATCATCAAATTTTAGAGGGAAAAAAGAAAAAACTATTTTTTCAACTTATCTCCCAAATTTTTTACTCAAATTTCGAGCGGGAGTACTCATTGGATGAAAAATTAATTCCTCAGCTAAGGAGTACCCATGTTTCATACTTTCGATGGGTTCTACTACACAAAAAATGAGAAATACATGAAAAACGTGATTGCAATCACGTGTTTTTATGTATTTCTCATTATTCATGTAGCAAGGTCGAACGAAAGTATGCAACATGGGTACTCCTTGGATGAGGAATTAAATTTTGCATCCAACAAGTACTCCCTCCCAAAATTTGAGTAAAAAATTTAGGAGATAAGTTGAAAATACAAGTTGAAAAAGTAGTTTATTATTTTATTACTTTTTAGTATTTTTACCCTTTTACTTAAAAAATGGTGAATCATCCCCCATGGTTGAAATTATCATCTTGAATCTTATTTTTTATTATAAAGTTTTTTTTTTGTACATTTTTCTTAGGAGGCCCATTTTAGACCTCAAAATTCCCCTAATGATAGAAAAAGAGACTGTCATGAATTCTTGGAGAAGGATCAAGTTGAGTTTTTCTTTGGAAGCACTAAGGACCAATAGAGATTGATTCATGGTGTTTATTTATAGTCTTTTGATGTTGGTCTCATGTGGTTTGTTTCACTTGATTTTCGGCTTTGTTTATGTCTAGTGTATGGCCATGCCAACTTGTTGCGGTGTCATATTGTTATTTATTCTCAAGGTTTTATTCTTGATTATTCTTTTTATTTCCTTTTGTATGAGATTATTAGGAATTGGTTGGGGAAAGAGGAAAGTAATGGATCTCAGGGAGAGCTATGTGGTACCCAAAAAGTAATGAAATACACGAATGAATCTCGGTGCATAATTAATCGAAACAAAAGTTAAGAATATGATAGTCAATTGTGATGGTTGGGTCCATTGTGGTGAATGGACAGTGGCAATACAAACATGGGGAAGGAAACAAAAAGGTAAAGAAAATGGATTTCTAGTGTTATATGCCTTAGATATTTTGGGAAGGAAGTTCTCTTAACCTTGACCTTATGCTATCTCGTAATTATGATGTGATCATGATTATGTTGGTGTTCATATATGTATACATGTATGTATGTATGTATGTTGTGTTTGATAGAGTTGTCATGGATCATGTTTGTTTGATGCTAAATGTTATATGCATATATGTCATTGTCTTACAAGATGATGATTTTTTTATGATAATGATTATATATTTATGTATCTATGTATCTATGTCACTATTTGACAGGGTTGTCAGGGATCATTGTTGTGGAGGAATGATTTCTTATGCAGGTGAATGGCATGAAGAGGTTCATAGCTATGAGGAATCAAGTGCCAGAGTAGCCTTGATAGATCTATGAGGTTAGTATCATGTGGATATGATTTAATGCTATATGCTTGTACTAATCCTATGTTTAAGTTACATATGGGTAGTGTTGAGGGGTACATCAGAGAAGTGAAAATAGTGTGATCTGCAACATGCTAGGATAAGCATGGATAGTGGAAAGACACTAGAAGCAAGGTTTTTTTTGGGGTCAGTGTCTGTTATATGGATGTGCAGTACTATTGTTGGTTATATGTTGCACATGTGGTATATTTAGTTATTATACCTATAGTGATTTTTACATGTAACATATGTACTATTGTGTACATATGATGTTGTATGTCTATTGTATATATGGTGTTTTGTGTATTTCATATGCAATGCTAGGTATATATGGTTCTGTGTACATGTTGGATATGAGGTGTTCTGTACATACCGTACTATGTGCATGTTGGATATGCAGTGTTGTGTGCATGTCCAATATGTAATGATGTGTACATATGGTGCTATGTACATGTTGTATATGCAACATTGTGTACATATGGTGTTGTGTGCATGTTGTACATATGGTGCTATGTACACATGGTTTTGTGTACATGATTGTACATTTGGTGTTGTGTAAATGTGGTTTTGTGTGCAGGTGGTGTCGTGTACCTATCATGCATGTGGTGTTGTGTACATATGGTGTCGTGTACATGTTGTGCATGTGGTGTTGTGTACATGTGGTATTGTCTACACATTGTACATGTCGTGGGGTATACATTTGGCATTATGTACACGTTGTGCAGGTGGTGTCATGTACATGTGGTACGGTGTACACATTATGCAGGTAGCATTGTGTACAGGTGGTATGGTGTACATGTTATGCATATGGTACTAGTATACATTTGGTATTGTGTGCATATTGTACATGTTGTGTTGCAGGCATACAATATATGTATATGTATTGTATTGTACACTGGGTGCAGGTCTATGTATTGTGTTTTATTGTACACCAAATGCAGGTGTATGTGTTGTGTTGAACACATGAATGCAGGTGTATGTGTTGTATGCTGGTGTAGGCATATGTATTGTGATGTATTGTACACCAGGTGTAGGTGTATGTGTTGTTTGTTAGGTGCAAGTACATGTATTGTATGGTGTTGTATGTCTTGTGTGGTTATATGTGTGTGATGCACACTATGTGTATGTGTACGTGATTAAAGGGAAGAAAAGGCACTGGGTGTTTTATAGGTGTGGAAACCGATGTGGTGTGTGTAGAAAATACCAAAGAAGTAAGGACCAATGAAGGATAAGTATCGATATTCTATTTCATTTCTATTATTCATGTGATCTACGATTTTTGCATATGATGGTTACATGTGATTTTTGATTATGGTTTATGTTGATTTAATGTGATTCATGATTTTAATTTATGATGGTTTCATTTTGAGCTAACCATATGTGATATGTTTATACATGATCATTTGATCAAACAACTAGTTTGAATGGTGTGGTAGGAATTACAAAAAAAGTGAAAGTGTACCTTATTGATGGGCTACCAATGATGTATGATGTGAACTTATTTCAATTTATTTTGAATCTAATGGTAGTTATGTGGTTGGTACAGGAAGCATGAAAATGCCTCGTTGGGTGCTTGAAACAGATTGCAAGCATTAGCAGAAACAACAAAAGGATTTGAAATAGGAAAAATTATATTGGTAAATCACTTTAGGAACAGGGCCATTTTGGGACACTAGTACCCAATAGTGTCCATTGATTTCCATGAGCTTTCTATGACAGGTATGATGGTTTTGGGGCAGGGATATTCCTTGGTTTTGATGCAGGGATATGCCTTGGTTTTTGTATCTTCTGATGCAAGGAATCCTTTCGAAGGGATGGATGACCCAAGATAGGGGATGTTAGGGAACTTGGAAGGTGAGTGACTGCATGGAAGGGGGTGACTGGATTTCCCGAGGGACTGTATATCAGATAACAAAAGATTGGGGATGGATTTTTTGTAGTCATTAACATTTCCAAATGGAATCAGATGCACATTGGGAGTGTGCCTTGGAACAATGAGCCGATAACTATTCACTGAGAGGACAATAGCACAGGATTGTAGAATTAGACATTGGATGTAGGTATGAATTTGGAAGTGGATTATAAACTTCCTAGGAAGGAAGTGAATCCTCATACTACTTTTTAGGGTGGAGGTGTGAGACTCTGGATTCCCTTGTTCTTGATACATGCATCGTATCCTTTTATTTTATGGTTGAGAAAATGTGCATATGTGTATATTATTATAAATACTATATCGAGCTAAATTTTTAAAGGTCCATAGACAATATGGTTTTATACATGGATGTCATTGTAAATGCTGCAACAAGTTGTGTTATAAATATCCATAAGTATTATTTGTTTTCTTTTTAGTGGTTTTTCTAGTTTGTAGGTGTCATTAAACACTGAGGATAGTGTTCCCACAAGGGGGAGGGTTTTGTAATGGAGCCAGGAAAATTTTCATGTAATAAAAGTTAATAAAGGAAAAATTAGACCACGAGAAAGGAACATGTATTCCAAGATGAATATTGGGAAAAACATCCCAACAAGTGTTCATTTCAATTATTATGGCTAAAGGAAATTGAAAAAGGAAATTGAAAAGGCTTTGGAAAGGCATGGAGCATTAATTGGAATTTTATTTATGAAAAATAAAGGAACTTAGGAGAAAAGGGAGGTGAAAGATCACAGGTTTCATGTGAGGAGGAAATTGAAGGAAAATAATGGGAAATGAAGAAAATATAGGCCTCATTGATAAAAAGGCTTATGAGGATTAGTTGGCAAGTTTTTTCTCACACTTACGACTCTCATTCTATTCTCTCCCTCTCTCACTCCTGGACACTTAGAGTTTTCTTGGAGCATTTCAACATTGAACCAAGAAGGAGGAACACAAGCAAAGGAAGGATAAGGAAAGGAAAGGAAAGAAAGGATCAAGGAAGAGAAAGATCTAGCACCTTCAATAGGATTACTTGCAGGTAACATATTGCATGTGTGATTTCCTAGCTTGTTTGGACATGCATGGGTTATGCATATTGGTATTTTGTTCTCTTGTTTTTGGTGGAATGGTTTTGCTAGTTTTTTATAGTGTTTTTTAGCCTTGACTTGCATTTTTATGGATGGCATGGTTTTTTGGTATTTGATCTCAGTTTTGAGATTTGTAACTATCAGATGGATTTCAGATTTCGGGGCGGAGGTGGTCTCGAGGAAACTTGCCCAAAAGAATAGGAATCCCTTTACTATTTTTGGAGGGACATACCATAAATCCTAAGGGTGTTGTCTCAGTTTAGGGCCTAGTGATCTGGGATTAGGTTGCGGTAAAGCCTGAGAGATAGGGAGACAAAAAATTCCTCAAGGATAGTTATGGATTTCGGATGGAATTCCAAGTTCGGTTTGGTTTTGTTAGAATCCTAAAATATATACCTCTTTCATTGTTTCTATAAAATTTTATCATCTTAACCATTTTTAAAATAAGATCTATGTCACATTAGAACATAATAATATCTATAATCTAAACATAAATAAAAATTGTTCAATAATGTTAAGACCTTGATATCCTTAAGTTTGCAGTAATGTGTTTTCTACATTCTACATTTTTTTTTTTAATTCGATCATTAAAATACTCAACCCTTGAACTAATAAAAACATGTCTATTAAATTTTGCATGAAAGATAACATACCACTATTACGAAAAACAAATTTCACATAATTATTCATACATTCTATAAATCAAATTTATGTATTCAAAAAATTAGTTCAATTTCCTACCTTTAATATTTTAGACCATATCCAAATTCATTTTAAAAATAAGAAAAATAATATCTAAATTAAAATATTGTTGCTTTCCACATTTACATTACCACTAACATGTAATGAGATCATTAGCTTACACATCCATAAAGTAAACTAATTCATAGTGCTTGGTTATAAGCATGTTTAACATGTCATGGTTATTTCATGTATTTACTTGTAAATGTTGGTATAATGGATGCAAGACCTAATTGATGTCATAACAATTCAAGGAGGATGGTGGTGATTCTTATTGTAATGTCTCTCAAGACTTTCAATCATCCATGTTTTATCGTGTATCCTAGAATTTTATATTTCATTAATGTCAAGTTTTTGACATAATGTCAGTCTCGGTTGGGGATGGTCATGCATAGTCGTGGAGTCATTTTTTGGTTATTTGGAATAGTTGACATGTGTTTAATGATTTCTAAAATCGACAAGAAGTTATGGGTATTGTATAAGATTTTGGGCTTAAAAAATTCTTCAAATCCCACAGATGCAGGCACAGGTCTGGTAAATTGAGTCACTAGGCACACACATGCCCATGTTGTGGGTGCATCTAGAGCCTCCTAGATGCACCCTTGCCCATATCAAGGGAGCATCCGGGGGTTTTCTTCAGAAAAATTCAGTGGGACCCAAGGACAAGTCATCTTGATGACTGCAATAGCCTTTGGGAGTCATGTAGAAGGTGCAGGGAGTCTATGTTATGGTTTTCTACATCAATTCCACTTCCTTAAAGTCACCAAGGAGGTGGAGTCTACTCTTCATTGTCCTCGGCTCATGTTTAACCCGGTTGGTCGATTAATTGGGTAGATGTGAGGGGAGGTGTACGTTACATCCATCAATAGCCAAGGTGATTTAATGATGGCGACTCAGCCAACATTGCTAACCCTTGGGGCTTATATATAATTTTTAAAAATTAGTATTTGCTATATTTTAATAAATTTTCTCTTGACATTTATTAGAATCCTAAAATATATACCTCTTTCATTTTTTCTATAACATTTTATCATCTTAACCATTTTTAAAATAAGCTATATGCCACATTCGAACATAATAATATCTACAATGTAAACATAAATAAAAATTGTTTGATAATGTTAAGACACTCATACTGTTCAATTTGCAACAATGTGTTTTCTACAATTCTACATTTTTTTAAAGGAAATTCGATCATTAAAGTACTCAGCCCTTGCACTAATAAAAAAATGTCTATTATATTTTGCATGAAAAATAACATACTACTATTATAAAAAAACAAATTTCACATAGTTATTCACACATTCTATAAATAAAAATTATGTATTCAAAAAGTTAACTCAATTTCCTACATTTAAGATTTTTAGATCATATCCAAATTCATTGTAAAATTAATTCAAATAATATCTAAATTAAAATATTGATGTTTTCCATATTTTCATTACCACTAACATTGAGATCATTAACTTACACATCCATAAAATAAACTATTTCATAGGGTTTGATTGTCCACGAAGAATTAAATTACATGTGGCATTGTGTGCAGGTGGTGTCATCTACCTATCATGCATGTGGTGTTGTGTACATGTCGTGCATGTGGTGTTGTGTACATGTGGTATTGTGTACACATTGTATAGGTTATGCAGTATAAATTTGGCATTATGTACATGTTGTGCAGGTGGTGTCATGTAAATGTGATGTTGTGCACACGTTGTTAGGTATTTTTGTGTACAGGTGGTATGGTTTACATGTTGTTCATATGGTACTGGTATACATGTGGTTTTGTGTGCATATCATACATGTTGTGTTGCAGGCATGCAATATATGTATATGTAATGTATTGTACACCGGGTGTAGGTGTATGTATAATGTTGTATTGTACACCAGATGCAGGTGTATGTGTTGTTTTGAACACATGAATGCAGGTGTATGTGTTGTATGCTGGTGTAGGCATATGTATTGTGTTGTATTATACACCAAGTGTAGGTGTATGCATTGTATGTCATGTGTAGGTGCATGTATTGTATGGTGCTGTATGACTTGCATGGTTGTATGTTTGTGATGCACACTATGTGTATGTGTAGATCATTGAAGGGAATCAAAGGCACTAGGCGTTTTCCGGGTGTGGAAACTGATCTAGTGTGTGTACAAAATAATAAAGGAAGATGTAAGGACCGATGAAGGATAACATCGATGTTTTATTTCATTTCTATTATGCTTGTGATCTACGATTTTGACCTATGATGGTTACATGTGATTTATGATTATGGTTTATGGTGATTTCATGTGATTCATGATTTTAATTTATGATGGTTGTGTTTTGAGCTAACCAGATGTGATATGTTTATACATGATGATTTGATCAAACAACTAATTTGACTTGTCTGACAGCAAGTAAACAAAAGTGCAAGAGTACCTTATCGATGGGCTACCAGTGAAGTATGATATGAATTTATTTAAATTTATTTTGAATCTAATGGAAGTTATGTGCTTGGTACACGAAGCACGAAAATTCTTGTTTGGATTGTTGAAATTTATTGCAAGCATTATTAGCAACAACAAAAGGAATTGAAATAGGCAACAATATGTTGGCAAAACACTTCAGGAGCAGGGGCACTATGGGACACTAGTACCCACTAATGTCCAATGATTTCCATGAGCATCCTATGATGAGTATGATGGTTTTGAGGCAGGGATATGCCTTGGTTTGGATGTAGTGATATGTATTGGTTTTTGTATCTTCTTGTGTGAGGAAGCCTTTAAATGGGATTGATCGTCCAAGATAGGGGATGTTAGGGAACTTGGAAGGTGAGTGACTACATGGAAGGGGGTGACCGGATTTCCCGAGAGACTATGTAGCAGAGAAGGGAAGGTTGGGGATGGATATGTTTAAGTAATTAACATTTCCAGATGGAATTAGATGCACATTGGGAGTGTGTCCTAGAAAAATGAGTCAGTAACCATTCACTGAGAGGACAATAATGTAGGATTGTAGCACTAGACATTGGATGTTGGTATGAATTTGGCAGTGGATTCTGGACTTCTTGGGAAGGAGGCAAAATGTGGTACTACTTTTTAGGGTGGATGTGTGAGCCTCTAGATTCCCTTATCATTGGTACAAGCGTCATATCCTTTTATTTGATGTTTGAGAAAATGTGCATATTATTTTAAATACTATATCGAGCTAAATTTTTAAAGCTCCATAAACAATATGGTTGTATATATGGATGTCATTGTAAATATTGAAAAAATTTGTGTTATAAATCTCCATAAGAAGTTTTTTTTTTCTTTTCAATGGTTTTGTTGGTTTGTAGGTGTCATTGAACACCGATGACGATGGTCCCACACGGGGAAGGGTTTTGTAACAGATTTAGGAAAAATTTCATGTAATAAAATTTAATAAAGGCAAAATCAGACCATGGGAAACATACACATATTCTAAGATGAATTTTGGGAAAAACATCCTAACGGGTGTTCATTTATGTTATTATGGCTAAAGGAAATTGGAAAAGCAAATTGAAAAGGCTTTGGAAAGGCATGAGGCATTAATTGGAATTTTATTTATGAAAGTAAAGGAAATTAGGAGAAAAGGGAGGTGAAATATCATAGGTTGCATGTGAGGAGGAAATTGAAGGAAAATAATTGGAAATGAAGAAAATAGAGGCCTCATTGATAAAAAATATTATGAGGATTAGTTGGCAGGTTTTTTCTCACACTTATGACTCTCATTCTATTCTCTCTCTCTCTCACTATTGGACACTTAGAGTTCCTTAGAGCATTTCAACATTGAGCCAAGGAGGAAAGCAAGAAAATGAAGGATAAGGAAAGGAATGGAAATCAAGGATCAATTAAGGAAGAGCAGGACCTAGCAACTTCAATAGGAATACTTGCAGGTAACATGCTACATGTGTGATTTCCTAGCCAGTTTGGACATGCATGGCTTATGCATGTTGGTATTTGGTTCTCTTGTTTTTGGTGGCATGGTTTTTCTAGGTTTTGATTGTCGTTTTTAGCCTTGCCTTTCATTTTTCCAGATGCCATGGTGTGCTGGGATTTGGTCTTGGTTTTGAGATTTGGAACTATCATATAGATTTCAGAATCTGGGGTGGAGGTGGTATCAAGGAAACTTCCCCAAAGACATAGTAATACCTTGACCATTTTTGGGGGGATGCGCCATAAATCCTGGGGGTTATGTCTCAGTTTAGGGCCTAGTGATCCGGGATTGGGTTGCGGTAAAGAATGATAGATAGGGAGATGGAAAATTCCTCAAGGATAGTAATGGATTCTAGATGGCATTCCAAGTTCGGTTTGGTTTTGTGATTAGAGCACCGATTTTGGTGTGATGACAATATGGAGAGGGTGGAGATGGTTTAACCTCTGGATTCCCCTAGTTGTGTTTTGGATTGGTTCATCCATGAGATCCCACATTCATGCTTGGAATATGGCACATGGCTGAATTTTTTAAGAGAGATTTGGCTCAGGCATGTCTATGGTCGGGTGGTATGTCAAAGTCCCGAACCTAGTCAGTTATTACCTATGCTTAATGGAAGTTAAGTTCTCTTTCTTTTGTACATATTAATATGTGGATTTAATGGTTTTTATCTCACTTTTATTTCCATGTTTGTATGTTGGTTATAAACATGTTTAAATGACTAGTTCATGTCATGGTTATCTCATTTATTTACTATCAATTAAGGCTTCAACCCTCATCCTTAATTGAACCTTCATCGACCTTCCTTGACTTGACCTTTCCTTGAATCGACTTGAATGTCTCCATTTCATGGACTTTAAACCTTTTGATCAGGCGGAACCCAAAGGCAATGGGTGCCACGAATGTGGGGTGGCACATATGTGGAACCCAAAGGGGTTCGATGGCACTGACTTGAGGACTGACTTTGAGGTGGGGTGGTACGTAGTGACCCAAGCCTTAGGATTTTAAGCATGCATCCTACTTCCAGACCGTGGGTATTTAGATTTTTCCACATTAATCAACCCGGTCCCCATCCCAATGGGTAGCTTCAATTCATCCTGATTTCCACTGTGGGAGGGGTTCTGGAAAATGGGACAATATTTACAAGAGGAAGACATAGACCTTTTGGCTTGGGCCATTTCATGCACTGATGGGAATTTTAATGCACTAAAGGGGGAGACCCTTTACTGTGATTCATCGGTGTACCAGAGGTGTGGGGCTGACCTCCTGAGGGCTAGGAAGTTAAACCAATTACCTAACTTGTGGGCCTCAGCATGAGAGGTTGCCAGCTGAGGGGCATCTCAGACTTGAGATTTGACCTGACTTGAGGGGCACCAACCCTATTGGCTGACCTGATCTTACTTGATGTGAACCCTTTGGGAAGGGTTGGGCCATCATATGCCCTAAAGGCTCACACCTTTCGTTGTGTACTTTTTTAGACCTAATTGATGTTCTAACAATTCAAGGAAGAGGGTGGTGATCTTCTTGTAACATATCTCAAGACTTTTAGTCATCCATGTTTTATCGTGTATCCTAGAACTATAGATTTCATTCATGTCAAGGATTTGATAGAATTTCATTCGCGGTTGGGGATGGTCATGCATAGTCCTAGAGTCATTTTTTGGTCATTTGACATTTTCGATATATGTTTAATGATTTATGAATTCGACAGGAAGTTATAGGAAATGTATGAGATTATGGGCTTAAAAAAAGCCTTAAATCCCATGGATGCAGTCACATGTATGGGAAATTGAGTCACTGGACACATGCATGCCCATTTTGTGGGTGCGTCTAGAGCCTCCTAGATGCACCCTTGCCCATATCAAGGGAGTGTCTACGGGTTTTCTTTAGCAAAATTCAGTGAGACGCAAGGACAAGTAAGATTGATGACTGGGATAGCCTTTGGGAGTCATGTAGCAAGTGCAGGGAGTATTTGGTATGGTTTTTTGCATTGATTCCACATCCTTAGAGTCACCAAGGAGGTTTATTCTACTCTTCACTACCCTCAACTTATGTTTACCCTGTTTGGTCAATTACTTGGGTAGATATGAGGGGAGGTTTACGTTACACCTCTCAATAACCAAGGTGATCTAATGACGGTGACTCAGCCAACATAGCTAACCCTTGGGGCTTATATATAAATTTTAAAAATTAGTATTATTCGCTATATTTTAATATATTTTCTCTTGACATATATTAGAATTCTAAAATATATACCTCTTTCATTTTTTCTATAACATTTTATCATCTTAACCATTTTTAAAATAAGATATATGTCACATTAGAACATAATAATATCTATAATCTAAACATAAATAAAAATTGTTTAATAATGTTAAGACCCTGATACCCTTAAGTTTGCAATAATGTGTTTTCTACAATTCTACATTTTATTTATTTTTAATCGATCATTAAAATACTCAACCCTTGAACTAATGAAAACATGTCTATTAAATTTTGCATGAAAAATAACATACCAATATTATAAAAAACAAATTTCACATAATTATTCACACATTTTATAATAAAATTTATGTATTCAAAAAATTAATTCAATTTCCTACCTTTACTATTTTTAGACCATATCCAAATTCATTGTAAAAATAACACAAATAATATCTAAATTAAAATATTGTTGTTTTCCACATTTACATTACCACTAACATGTAATGAGATCATTAACTTACACATCGATAAAGTAAACTATTTCATAGTTCTTGGTTATAAGCATGTTTAACATGTCATGGTTATTTCATGTATTTACTTGTAAAGGTTGGTATAATGGATGCAAGAACTAATTGATGTCATAACAATTCAAGGAAGAGGGTGGTGATTCTTATTGTAATGTCTCTCAAGACTTTCAATCATCCATGTTTTATCGTGTATCCTAGACTTGTATATTTCATTCATGTCAAGTGTTTGACATAATGTCAGTCTCTATTAGGGATGGTCAGGCATAGTCATGGAGTCATTTTTTGGTTATTTTGAATTGTCGACATGTGTTTAATGATTTCTGAAATCGACAGGAAGTTATGGGTAGTGTATATGATTTTGGGCTTAAAAAATTCTTTAAATCCCATGGATGTAGGCACAGGTCTGGGAAATTGAGTCACTAGGCGCACACATGCCCATGTTGTGGGTGCATCTAGAGCCTCCTAGATGCACCCTTGCCCATATCAAGGGAGCGTCCGGGGGTTTTCTTCAGCAAAATTCAGTGGGACCCAAGGAAAATTCATCTTGATGACTGGGAAAGCCTTTGGGAGTCATGTAGAAGGTGCAGGGAGTCTATGCTATGGCTTTCCATGTCAATTCCACCTCCTTAGAGTCACCAAGGAGGTGGAGTGTAATCTTCATTGCCCTCAGCTCATGTTTAACACGGTTGGTTGATTACTTGGGTATATGTGAGGGGAGGTGTACGTTACATCTCTCAAAGCCAAGGTGATTTAATGACGGCGAATCAGCCAACATTTCTAACCCTTGGGGCTTATATATAATTTTTAAAAAGTAGTATTTGCTATATTTTAATATATTTTCTCTTGACATATATTAAAATCCTAAAATATATACCTCTTTCATTTTTTTTGTAATATTTTATCATCTTAACCATTTTTAAAATAAGCTATATGGCACAATAGAACATAATAATATCTACAATCTAAACATAAATAAAAATTGTTTGATAATGTTAAGACCCTCATACCGTTCAATTTGCAACAATGTGTTTTCTACAATTCTACATTTTTTTTAAGGAAATTCAATCATTAAAGTACTCAACCGTTGCACTAATAAAAAAATGTCTATTATATTTTGCATGAAAACTAACATAGTAATATTATAAAAAACAAATTTCACATAGTTATTCACACATTCTATAAATAAAAATTATGTAATCAAAAGATTAACTCAATTTCCTACATTTAAGATTTTTAGATCATATCCAAATTCATTGTAAAATTAATTCAAATAATCTTTAAATTAAAATATTGATGTTTTCCATATTTTCATTACCACTAACATTGAGATCATTAACTTACACATCAATAAAATAAACTATTTCATAGTGTTTGATTGTCCACGAAGAATTAACTTACATGTGGTGTTGTGTGCAGGTGGTTTCATGTACCTATCATGCATGCGGTGTTGTGTACATGTCGTGCATGTGCTGTTGTGTACATGTGGTATTGTGTGCACATTGTATAGGTTGTGTGGTATAAATTTGGCGTTATGTACACGTTGTGCAAGTCATGTCATGTACATGTGATGTTGTGCACACATTGTGTAGGTAGTTTTGTGTATAGGTGGTATGGTGTACATGTTGTGCATATGGTACTGGTATGCATGTGGTATTGTGTGCATATTATACATGTTGTGTTGTGGGCATGCAGTATATGTATATGTATATGTATTGTATTTTACACTGGGTGTAGGTGTATGTATAATGTTGTATTGTACACCAGATGCAGGTGTATGTGTTGTTTTTAACACATGAATGTAGGTGTATGTGTTGTATGTTGGTGTAGGCATATGTATTGTGCTATATTATACACCAGGTGTAGGTGTATGTGTTGTATGTCATGTGTAGGTGCATATATTGTATGGTGTTGTATGACTTGCATGGTTGTATGTTTGTGATGCACACTATGTGTATGTGTAGATCATTGAAGGGAATCAAAGGCATTGGGTGTTTTTCGGGTGTGGAAACCGATCTAGTGTGTAAAAAATACTAAAGGCAGAAGTAACGACTGATGAAGGATAACATCGATGTTTTATTTCATTTCTATTATGCATGTGATCTATGATGGTTACATGTGATTTATGAATAAGGTTTATGGTGATTTCAGGCGATTCATGATTTTAATTTATGAGGGTTGTGTTTTGAGCTAACAAGATGTGATATGTTTATACATGATGATTTGATCAAACAACTAATTTTACTTGTCTGATAGGAACTAAAAAAAAAGTGAAAGAGTACCTTATCGATGGGCTACCAGTGAAGTATGATGTGAATTTATTTAAATTTATTTTGAATCTAATGGAAGTTATGTGCTTGGTACACGAAGCACAAAAATTCTTGTTTAGGTTGTAGAAATTGATTGCAAACATTATTAGCAACAACGAAAGGAATTTAGATAGGGAACAATATGTTGGTAAAGCACTTCAGGAGCAGGGCCATTGTGGGACACTAGTACCCACTAATGTCCAATGATTTCCATGAGCATCCTGTGACGAGTATGATGGTTTTGAGGCAGGGATATGCCTTGTTTTGGATGTAGGGATATGTATTGGTTTTTGTATCTTCCAGTGAAACAAAAGCCTTTCAAAGGGATTTATCATCCAAGATAGGAGATGTCAGGGAACTTTGAAGGTGAGTGACTACACCGAAGGGGGTGACTGAATTTCCTGAGAGACTGTGTAGCAGAGAAGGGAAGGTTGGGGATGGATTTGTTTTAGTCATTAACATTTTCAGATGGAATCAGATGCACATTGGGAGTGTGCTCTGGAACAATGAGTCAGTAACCATTCACTGAGAGGAAAATAATATAGGATTGTAGCACTAGACATTGGATGCTGGTATGAATTTGGTAGTGGATTCTGGAATTCTTGGGAAGGAGGCGAATTGTGGTACTAGTTTTTAGGGTGGAGGTGTGAGCCTCTAGATTCCCTTATTGTTGATAGAAGCATCATATCCTTTTATTTGATGTTTGAGAAAATGTGCATATGTGCATATTATTCTAAATACTATATCGAGCTAAAATTTTAAAGCTCCTAAGACAATATGGTTGTATATATAGATGTCATTGTAAATATTGCAACAAGTTCTGTTATAAATCTCCATAATAAGTATTTTTTGCTTTTCAATGGTTTTGCTGGTTTGTAGGTGTCATTGAACACCGATGATGATGTTCCCACAAGGGAGAGGATTTTGTAACAGATCCGGGAAAATTTTCATGTAATAAAAGTTAATAAAGGCAAAATCAGACCATGGGAAACAGACACGTATTCTAAGATGAATTTTGGGAAAAACATCCTAATGAGTGTTCATTTATGTTATTATGGCTAAAGAAAATTGGAAAAGGAAATTGAAAAGTCTTTGGAAAGGCATGAGGCATTAATTGGAATTTTATCTATGAAAGTAAAGGAAATTAGGAGAAAAGGGAGGTGAAATATCATAGGTTGCATGTGAGGAGGAAATTGAAGTAAAATAATTGGAAATGAAGAAAATAGAGGCCTCATTGATAAAAAGTCTTATGAGGATTAGTTGACAGGTTTTTTCTCACACTTACAACTCTCATTCTATTCTCTCTCTCTCTCAGTATTGGACACTTAGAGTTCCTTAGAGCATTTCAACATTGAACCAAGGAGAAAAGCAAGAAAATGAAGGATAACGAAAGGAATGGAAATCAAGGATAAATTAAGGAAGAGGAGGATATAGCAACTTCAATAGGAATAATTGCAGGTAACATAATGCATGTGTGATTTCCTAGCTAGTTTGGACATGCATGGCTTATGCATGTTGGTATTTGGTTCTCTTGTTTTTGGTGGCATGGTTTTTCTAGGTTTTGATAGTCATTTTTAGCCTTGCCTTTCATTTTTTCGGATGCCATGGTGTGTTGGTATATGATCTTGGTTTTGAGATTTGGAACTATCATATAGATTTCAGAATCTGGGGCAGAGGTGGTTTTAAGGAAATTTCGCCAAAGGCATAGGAATACCTTGACCATTTTTGGGGGGATGCGCCATAAATCCTGGGGGTTATGTCTCAGTTTAGGGCCTAGTGATCCAGGATTGGGTTGCGGTAAATCATGAGAGATAGGGAGATGTGAAATTCCTCAAGGATAGTGATGGATTCAGGATGGCATTCCAAGTTCGGTTTGGTTTTGTGATTAGAGCACCGATTTTGGTGTGATGACAATATGGAGAGGGTGGAGGTGGTTTAGCCTCTGGATTCCCCTAGTTGTGTTTTGGATTGGTTTATCCATGAGATACCACATTCATGCTTGGAATATGGCATAGGGGTGACTTGTTGTAGAGAGATTTGGCTCAGGCATGTCTATGGTCGGGTGGTACATCAAAGTCCCAAACCTAGTCGGTTATTACCTATGTTTAATGGAAGCTAAGTTCTCTTGCTTTTGTACCTATTAATATGTGGATTTAATGGTTTTTTATCTCACTTTTATTTCCATGTTTTTATGTTGGTTATAAACATGTTTAAATGACTAGTTCATGTCATGGTTATTTCATTTATTTACTTTCAATTAAGGCTTCAACATTCATCCTTCATTGAACCTTCATCGACCTTCCTTGACTTGACCTTTCCTTGACTCAAATTGACTACCTCCATTTCATGGACTTTAAACCTTTTGATCAGGCGGAACCCAAAGGCAATGGGTGCCACAGATGTGGGGTGGCACATATTTGGAACCCAAAGGGATTCGATGGCACTAACTTGAGGACTGAATTTGAGGTGGGGTGGCATGTAGTGACCCAAGCCTTAGGAGTTTAAGCATGCCTCCTGCTACCAGATCGTGGGTCTATATATTTTTCCACATTAAATCAACCCGGTCCCCATCACAATGGGCAGCTTCAATTCATCCTGATTGCCACACTGTGGCAGGGATTCTAGCAAATGGGACAATATTTACAAGAGGAAGACAACGACCTTTTGGCTTGGGCCATTTCATGCCCTGGTGGGCCTTTTAATGCCCTAAAGGGGGAGACCATTTACTATGATTGATTGGTGTACCAGAGGTGCAGGGCTGACCTCCTGAGGGCTGGGAAGTTAAACCAATTACCTAACTTGTGGGCCTCAGCACGAGAGGTTGCCACCTGAGGGGCATCTCAGACTTGAGAGCTGACCTGACTTGAGGGGCATCCGCCTTGTTGGTTGACCTGATCTTAATTGATGTGAACCCTTTGGGAAGGGTTGGGCCATCATATGCCCTAAAGGCTCACACGTTTCGTTGTGTACTTTTTTAGACCTAATTGATGTCTTAACAATTCAAGGAAGAGGGTGGTGATCTTCTTGTAACATATCTCAAGAATTTTAGTCATCCATGTTTTATCGTGTATCCTAGACCTGTAGATTTCATTCATGTCAAGTATTTGACAAAATGTCAGTCATGGTTGGGGATGTTCATGCATAGTTCTAGAGTCATTTTTTGGTTATTTGAAATTTTCGATATATGTTTAATGTTCTACGAAATCATCTGAGATTCTGGCTTAAAAAATGCCTTAAATCCCATGGATGCAGGCACATGTATGGGAAATTGAGTCACTGGAGACACGCATGCCCATGTTTTGGGTGCATCTAGAGCCTCTTAGATGCACCCTTACCCATATCAAGGGAGTGTCTGGGGGTTTTCTTTAGCAAAAGTTAGTGGGACCCAAGGACAAGTAAGCTTGATGACTGGGATAGACTTTGGGAGTCATGTAGCAGGTGCAGGGAGTCTTTGTTATGATTTTCCGCGTTGATTCCACATCCTTAGAGTCACTAAGGAGGTTGATTCTCCTCTTCACTACCCTCAACTTACGTTTACCCTGTTTGGTCGATTACTTGGGTAAATGTGAGGGGAGGTTTACGTTACACCTCTCAATAGCCAAGGTGATTTAATGACGGTGACTAAGCCAACAGAGCTAACCCTTGGGGCTTATATATAATTTTTAAAAATTCGTATTATTTTGCTATATTTTGCTATATTTTCTCTTGACATATATTAGAATCCTAAAATATATACCTCTTTCATTTTTTCTATAACATTTTATTATCTTAACCATTTTTAAAATAATATCTATATCACATTAGAACGTAATAATATCTATAATCTAAACATAAATAAAAATTGTTTAATAATGTTAAGACCCTAATACCCTTAAGTTTGCAATAATATGTTTACTACAATTCTACATATTTTTTTTTAAATTCGATCATTAAAATACTTAACCCTTAAACTAATAAAAACATGTCTATTAAATTTTGCATGAAAAATAACATACCACTATTATAAAAAACAAATTTCACATAATTATTCACACATTCTATAAATAAAATTTATGTATTCAAAAAAATTAATTCAATTTCCTGGTTTTAATATTTTTAGACCATATCCAAATTCATTGTAAAAGTAACGCAAATAATATCTAAATTAAAATATTGTTGTTCTCCACATTTACATTACCACTAACCTGTAATGAGATCATTAACTTACACATCTATAAAGTAAACCTGTAATGAGATTATCCACGAAGATTTGTGCATGCAACGATTTGATTGTGATCCAGGTTTGTAAAGCACATGTGAAGAACCATATGTATCCAGATATGTTTGTTGCATTTTTTTTAAGGATAACTTCTTACTTCGGTTAAGAATCACTTGATTCAGGTTTTTAGAAATGCTAGCTAGCCAAATTTGATGTGAGACACCAATTTGAAAGCATGTGTTTCACATTACTTTTAAATTTACAACCAATACCTACTTAGTTTACAATTTATATAAAATAACATGAAATACCTGGCTACATGGAATTATTGATATATTTACTAAACTATCGAACACTATTTTTCTTAGCCATTTTCTTTATGACCAATATTTTTTTAGTAATTATTTTAAGTTTAAAAAAACATACATTTACTTGATCTAGAGTTTGTTACTCAAATTTTCCATTCACTAATATAATAACATCTCCATTACTCTGTTATCTCTTATTAAATTTAAAATTTTAATATATCTAATATATACATTCTATTATTACAACTCATATCCATAGTCCTTTCACTCCTTCATATCCATAGTCCCCTCACTCCTTCATATCCGTAGTCCTCCCACTCCTTCGTTGTCCCACATTTACTTTTATTCATTATGATGTCTTTTCCAAATTTTTAATTATTATGTGTTATAAACATGTCAAATTTATTCTCATCTGTATGTAGTTCTCTTCACTTCTTTTTCGTATATTTTTAAATAGTGAATTTTTTTTAATAAAAAAATATTTGATTTTTTTTTAATTATACATTTGTGATTAAAATAAATCTAGCCTAATTATTACAATCACATATTCATTGTTAATATTTTATTATATTTTGATAAATACTTTATTTATTGACATAGTCATGAATATGTAAAGAATCTCACCTAATAGTAAAACCAAAATATTTGAGAGTATTTGATATAAAAAAAATATTACATGATCCCACATCTATAAAAATGGTAGCTAAAGAATGTTTATAATATATTATTTCATCATATAAGTTTTATGTTTATGGGGATGGGGTTGTGATATATATAATAACATTTTCTATCATTATACATTGATGCTCACATGATTTTTGATATTATATAATTATATAGTGTTATCATGGTTTATGATAGTGTATAATTATATATTGTTAACTTCGTTTGTGATGTTATATAATTATATAGTGATATTATGGTTTATGATAGTATATAATTATCTATTGATATTATTATATTGATATTGATTTGGTAGTATATAATTATATGATGATATTAATATTAATAATGGTTTTATAATTTGTGATAATTATTATATATTTCTATGTTTTTTTATAGTTTGCGATAAAGAAATTTTGTTGATATTAATTATTATTATTATTATTATTATTATTATTATCTCATTTGATGGTCACGACCAAACCAGACATCAAATTGGTGTATGAAACCGCCTTGTTTGTGGGACAAAAGACTCACTTCCATGCAAAGATTTAACTGCTAACCTTTTATGAGGAAACACATGCTCTTGATAGTGGTTTCATGATTTTTTGTTGGGGGTTTTAATCTTATCTTAGTTGATGTGATAAGTTAATATTTTTAGTTTTAATTCAATTGATGTGATAACTAGTATTGACATTGTTTATATTTTCAATGTTATGTTAGTTGGTGGTTTTGGTACCATTTCAATTGATCTGACGATATGATAATCGTTATAAGTGTTTCTAGTGGTTTGGTGTCATCTCGGTTAATCCCATGTCCTCACTTAGGTATAGACAACATGTGAAGTTTTTATGTTGGTGATAATATAGTTAATGATATTGTTGCCAATAGTCCACACTTATGTAGTAAATAAAGTAAACAATTTTGGTGTAGTTTATTGTTCAAGTCTAAGTCCCTATGACAACCTGTCACTAACATTGACATTGGTTTTAGTGTCATCCTTGTTTTTGTGATAATTAGTACTGAGTTTTAGTGTCATTCTAATTAACATGTTAATCAATACTAACATTTTTGGTGGTTTCATTGTTATTTAAGTTTAGTCTCATGCTCTCACTTTGATACAAACATCACAATTTTTTATGCTAGTAACAACATAGTTGATGGTCTTAGTGTGATGCCCTCACTCTAATATTAATATTTTTGACAATTTTTGTGCCTTGCAATATGAAAATGGCTCCTTGGGTTAATGTGATAACATCCTCCCCTTTAATCATATCTTCCTCCCTTGCTTCGATACTATTTTCATCGATAGTTTTAACCCCATGCACTCACTTTGGTACTAACATTTCAATGCTTGTAATAGCATAGTTAATGGTCTTGGTGTCACCCCATTACTCCAAAATAAACATTATTGACCATGTTATTTCTTTTCATTATGTAAATCCTTAGGTTGATGTGATATTGTTTTTCCTCACTCCAATATTAAAATCATTTATAGTTTAGTACCATGCATTTATTTCAATGCTAATATCATCCACAATTTTAGTGCCATGATTTTGGAGTTCAATCTCACCTATGGACACATTAAATAACTCTGCAAGACATTGTATATGTATAACAATTATGAGTCAAGAAAAAAATAACTATGAACTAAAATATGTTTATGAAGCATTCTTGAGGTTAATGTGATAACATCTTCCATCATTAAGTATCACACTAAGTTGTAAATATGCTTGACAATTTTTTAGTGGAGTGTTTTTTTGTGTCCACTCTCACCCGTGGACATATTAAATAATCCGCATGATTTTTGTGTATGTATAACAATTATGAGTGAAGAAAAAAATAACTATGAACTAAAATATGCTTGAGGCATTCTTAAGGTTAATAGGATAACATCCTCCATAATTGAGTATCACACTAAGTTGTGAATATGCTTGATAATTCTTATGTCATACTTTATATAGAAACTATATGCAGCATAAACTAATGGCATACCTTGTGTGCCCATTTTTAACATGTTATACCATGTGGTCCCACTCTACCATGTAAATAAAAATTAATGCTAAATAACCTTCTTATTCTTCTTTTTCACATAGGGTTTCACATAGGAGAAAAAAGGAAAAAACTAATGACATACCTTGTGTGAGCTTTCTAACTAGTGAATATATTGTACAAGCCAAAGGAAAATAAGTTTTTGTTAAGTTATGAATATTGTAAATGGAAAAATATGTATTGTTATGTATTGAAAGGAAAATTAAATCAAACATTAACTACAAACAAAAACAAAAGAAATCACATAGATAACACCAATAATTACCCTCAGAAAGCCCCAACTCCAGAAAAACCCAACCTAATAGAAGTCTATTAGATTTCAGCCAAAACCTTGACCAAGTGTGTAGAGGAGCCCTACAATGGAAACACATAAGCCTATTTATAAGCCTCATTCCAACCAGATACAACTCACATAAAACCATAGGTCACAAAACCATGTGCCCGAAACCATTAGTTGTAAACTATCATTCTGAAATCAAAGTCAATCCTAACAATCCCCTAAACTTGATTAGAGAATTAGTATAAATTTAACCACTAAAAATTTTAAAACTCATAAATTTCACATGCCTAAATATATTATACCCATTATAAATAATATATTTTTAAATTCACTAATATATTTCTAAGTTCATCACTCCCTTCATTCTTACTTGGCTTCTCTATGGACTGTAGAATGACATTAATGTCCATATAAAAAAATCCATCTGCAACCGCTATGAGTGTCAATCCTCTAGAAGTTCTCTTTAGGTACATGGTTTATCAATTAATTAATTTACAAATCCTCTAGGAGTTTTGTTTACATACATCGTTCATCAATTAATTAAATTAATTAATTTACATGCGCATATCCTCCATAACTGCTCACTGCTGCTACATATTTACTTATGTGCTCCATTCACAACACCGCTGGGATTCATAACCTTTTCACTTGAAAAGTCTTCATTGTGCTTGTTTGTTGAGATGCCTTTTTCACTTGATAACTGTCGATAAGCTTGAAAACCATCTTCTACTGAACCCTAGAATAGATAAACATATGATTGGTTTTTGAAAAGAAATTTTTTTGAGAAGCAATATTCTAGGTTCCAAAAATGATCTCTTTTCAAAGAAACTCCTCAGTGTGAATCGGTGCTGCCTCTCCCACCTACGACTCAAAGGATGACTATCGATTTTGTGTGTAATGGGCAAGAGAGCATTGTGGAGTACTAAAAAGGTATGCTTTTGATGATCATTTCAGTGGCTTTTTAGTAGAATTTGTAAACCTTTTTGCATCATGAATTTGGAAAATAATAAAGAATTATAACAAAACATGTGAGAGTTGATATGCAAGACTTAACCGCTGATGATCGTTATTTTTCTGTGCAGGAAAAGGTGAAAACGAGGAGTTGCCGTTCCAAAGGAAAGGACAAAGACGAGATAACTGCTGTCCCTTTGAAGGGGAACCGAATGCAAACAAGGCTAAGAAGATCGAAGCAAATCGGCCCGGAAAAGGAGGAGAAGACACCAGCTCGGCGGAGAAGAAAAGAAAAGATGAAGGATTAACAGTTTGGCGAATCCCTCAGGATCTTTGATCCTGAGGGATCGTTGCTTTATTTATCTTGTTACTTGGACATCTCCGCTGTCACCTTTATATAAAGGGACAGCACTGTTAGCTTGGGAGGATACTTTTTATGTAATTTTCTGTTAAAAATCAACTCTGATCATTGAGTCTCGTTGAGAACTGGTTCAATGTACTTTTGTCTGATGCATTAATATAAGCTTGGTGATTATCTCATTTCTGCGTCTGGATTAACTTAAGGCGGTGTACCCTTGGAGGCTAAGAGCCCGGCCCCGGAGGACACTCGCTTCTGTATCACTACGATTTGATTTCTGCGTGGTTTGCTTATCATTGTTATTCGGTAATCTGATATGCTTTATAAGTTGCTATTACATGCTCTTTTAAGATTAAATCATTAAGGTTTTTACAGATAGAATTGTGTATTGACTCTGCATTATGTTATTGATCCTTTCAGAGTTGATTGCATGTTATTAGTCTTAACCGAATATTCTTACTGTTCTGTTACAGAGCTTTTGTACTGAACATTCATGTCATAAATTCATATGAAGTTGTGTTCTTCATGATTGTTGGATTCAGAGATAATGCTGTTTTATTTGGAAGCACAGTCGTATCCCTGTTAATTAAGATTGATCAGATTACTATTTCAGCGTGTTGTGTGCGTATATGATTTACTAGTGCTGTTCCATAATTTATCAATAGTTATTGCTGTTCCATTTAATTTGCCTTAAAAGTGAAAGGTTGTTATTTGATTACGAAGAGTGCATTTGGGTTAATAGAGTAAGTTTGGTTACGACTCTCGAGACTTAGTTGTTCGATTGCTGTTCTATTTTAGAATTACCATTCATTCCAGATTTGTTGTTCAATTCTTTATTTGTTGTTCCATTTTTCTATCTACCGTTCCATTCACTCGCATTTGTTGTTTTGGTGTGAGAGACGATCTAAGGCTGTAGTGAGCTTCGGCATTCACTGTCTAGCTCCCAGACCCGTGGTCTATGCTCTAATTTCTTTTCCATCAGTTTCCAAAGGGATGGGTTATCTCTGCCGAACCCTTGACTGATAAGCTGCCGAGTTTTCTGAATGTGTGATTTATTCTTTTGAAGTAACTTAGTTATAGACAAGCATCCGTTTACTCTTGTATTTTTAAACACTGTACTACTAGCATTACTCTGACAAGTGATAGCCTTAGACTGAGACACTCTTTGGAATAACAAAATGCTCTCGGATTGACATATTAATGTGAGGTAATTAGAGGTGAAAGAGACCCTTTTTATAGCTCTACATTTTGGCGCCATTGTCGGGGAAAGAGTGTAGCCATTTGTCTTTTTCAGAGTAGTGTACAAACCTACTAGGGAAGAGTTGGATCTTAAAAACGGAAGGTAAAAACCTACGTGCGGAGCATGTAAAAGCCCTACTCCACTGTCCGCTTTCCTAACAGATTTGTTTTTGCTTTGTTTGAATAGAATTTAGTAGTTCATTTGAGTGCATGACTAAGCAGAAAAGACCAGAAAAGAATATCAAACCTCCATCCAAGCCTGAAAAAGCTAAGGGGCCAGTGACCCTTGGCCAAACGACCTTCATAGACGAAATCTATAAGAAAACAGAATCTCAGCCATCAGTAGGCCCCAGGAAAATCATTTCTAAACATCCTACTAGTTCCCTTCAGGCCACAGGATCACCATCTATAGCCTTTGCTGAGGTGCATAGTCAAACTGAAGAGCAGGACTTTCAAGAAATTGAAAATTCTACTCCAGAACTATTGCAGGAAGGGAATTTCAGCAACTTTTGTGAAGGAGAAGGAGAAACAGGGGAAACTAAGGAACCAAAATCTCCTATTGGAACAAATCAGCCATTAAATAGCCCAGATAAGGGGAGTGCTGCGAAAATCATTGTTGAAGGAATCCAATCTCCTCAGACATCAGGTATTCTCATTATTCCAGATAAGGGAAGTGCTATTAAAACTATCCCTATCAAAACCATTCCCTCTCAACCTAGGAATAACCTCCTAGATATCCCAGAAGGTTATTGGCATATATTCGATCCCATGGCTCAGAACCAGCCAAATGCTCAAACCTCTACATTACAATATCCTATAGTGGATTCTGCAGCAAATGCACCCATGAAAGCTATCCCTCTTCAGCATATCCCTACATTTCACGGTCTCACATCAGAAGATCCTGATGCATTTTTATTCGAATTCGATGTGTTATGCAGGGGGTATGATTACACCACCGATCCCCAGAAATTGAAATTATTTCCCTCTACATTAAAAGGGGCTGCTTTAAGATGGTTTATGGGACTAGGTGGCAGGGTTATCAACAATTGGGATCAAATGAAAGAATCCTTCTTAAAAAAATATCAGGATTATTGTAGGTCTAGAGAATTAAAAGAGGAAATATTCCAAATGACAGCCAGACCGAATGAAACATTGGAGGAGTATGTGGAACGTTTTCAGTACAATCTACAAAGATCTCCTTATGCATCGCTACCTTTACCTGATAATGTGTTAAAAACTGCATTAATAAGGGGCATGAAGGAACAATGAATTGAAACATTAAACATCATGGGAAAAGGGGATATTTATCAAGAGAATTTTGCTGACATCATTGATTTATGTATCAGGAGTTCGAGAGGCAGCACAAGAATAAAACCGACAGAATATGATCGATTTGCAAGAGATAACAAAATATCAACAGAAGGAGTAACACGTGCAGAAATTGGAAATTTATTAGAAAATTTTAAAACTAATATTCTGGGGACACTAACTACACAACTTGATATTGTGCAGGCTAAATAGAAGCAGATGGAGGCAGAACAGAATTTGGCGATCTTCTGCCCCCGATGCAGAAAAAAACATAGCCACAAGGAATGCCCACTGGATAAAGTCCAAACGTGCGCCATCTGTACAAAATATCACCTTACGGAGAGCTGCCCCTCACTTCTTGGATTGAAAGCGGTATATAAGGAAGCAGAAGAAGAACCAGAATCAGTGAACTCGATCAACCAGTGTCGCCAGTGGCAGCCGAGACAATCTGGTATGTTTCTGGACTCAACCTCTTTTTTTCAACCCCCACAGTATAATGCTCAACAGTATGGTATGTGGCAAAATCAATCTCAACCCCCATTTTCAAACTAGTCACCACAATCGTTTCCTTCTTCAAATCCATGGCTGAATCAAACAAGCCAATCTGGTTGGCCGAATTTCCCTTACACTTCACCATATTGGCAAAATGGCCCATATCCTTCACAATGGACTCCCCCTACTTCACAAACTTCACCCTGGAAGACAAGCTGGCAAAGACCGATGTACCAGCCAGCTGGAACTATTCCGCTCCCTCAACCTACTCTGCCAGCATTACAACAAAATCCCCAGTCTAACCTGAGACCGCAACTCCCAGCCCAACCCGATCCCAATCCAAATAACAGACAGGTCCAATCTATCCAAATCATAGAATCACCAGAAATAGGACCCGACCTGAGGGAGTGCAATGATCTTCAGTTAAGATCCGGACGCATAATTGAAACTGAGGGAGATAAAACAGTTCATATTGAAGATCAGTTACCAAGAGAACATCAGTTGCAACAAGAGGATGTAAATAAGCAGCAGACTCATAACCAAGCAACCACATCCTCTCCTCCGTTCCCAGAACGATTAGTCATACCTCGACCCATACAATATCCTAACTTTGACATTCTGGGAGAATTACAAAATCTGTACATAAAAATCCCATTCCTCCAAGCCATTCAAGACATTCCTATATACGCAAAAAATATCAAAGAGTTGTGCATAAAGAAACCAAGGAGGAATATAACAAATAATCCAAGAGTCCAAGTAGTCGGTACTTTATCTGACTTATTATCTGGGAAAGAAACACCCATTAAATATGAAGACCCAGGAAATCCAATTATAACTGTTCAAATTTATGGTCAGACCCTATCTAATGCCTTAGTTGATCTAGGAGCTGCAATTAATATTTTAACAACCACTACTTGCCAAAAGCTCGGCATTACATCTGTAGAACCCACCTCTACTTTGTTAGAATTGGCTGACCGATCTGTGGTTAGACCAGAGGGTACTCTACATGATGTCATGGTCTCTGTAGAATCCTGGGAGTATCCAACCGATTTCCTGATAATTAATCCAAAACCCCGACTTGATGGACACCCGCTAATTTTAGGTAGACCTTGGCTCGCTACTGCCGATGCCTACATTGGCTGTCGGCAGGGAAATATGACCATAACCAGAGGACCGAATAGCAAGAATTTAGTTCTATATCCTCCAGCGCAGCCAAGTGTCACAATAATCAAAACTAATAAGTACCCTGTATCATACCTTACTGATAACATCAGATCTCCATTAACTATACAAGAGGCACTTGATTTTAAAGACCAAACAGAAGATGATGCCATTAATAATTTCATTAGTCAAACTGAATCTCGCACACAGTGTCACATGATAGAAGCAACATTTGATAATGAATTGGAGGAAGATCCTCTGAAAGATACGCATGACCAAACGATACCTGTTACTTCTGTTGCAAATAGTAAAACTGTGGAAATTGAACCAGGAAAAACTTTAAACATCAATGCCAATCTCACGCCTGAACAAGAAACAAAGCTTATCCATCTGTTAACAAAATATCAAGAAGCATTTGCATGGGATTACCCTGATATGAAAGGAATCGATCCCCAGTTATGTACACACCACATTTATATAGAAAAAGATGCCAGACCTGTTCGTCAGCCGCAAAGGAGACTTAATCCCCATCTAAAGCATGTGGTAAAAGCTGAACCTCAGAAACTTTTAGATGTCAATTTTATCTATCCTATTTTTGATAGTAAATGGGTCTCTCCGCTTGTGGTGGTACCAAAAAAGAATGGAAAATGGAGAATCTATGTGGATTATAGGGAACTAAATAAGGCAACACAGAAAGATCATTTTCCTCTCCCATTCATAGACCAAGTATTAGATACTTTAGCAGGAAAGAAATTCTTTTCTTTCCTGGATGGCTTCAGTGGATACAATCAGATTCAGATTGCCCCCGAAGACCAGGATAAAATTACTTTTACTTGTCCTTGGGGAACATTTGCCTATCGAGTTCTACCTTTTGGCCTATGTAATGCTCCTGCCACATTCCAAAGGGCTATCCTTAGCATTTTTGCAGATTTAATAAATGATGGACTTGAAGTTTACATGGATGACTTTACACGATATGGAGATGATTTTGATCCAGCACTAGACACCCTAGAAAAAGTCCTACAACGCTGCATTACTACCAGGCTTTGCTTAAGCCACGAAAAATGTTTCATGATGATGACTGAAGGACTTATCCTAGGACATTATGTTTCAGCAGCCGACATTCAGGTAGACCTAGCCAAAATCCAAATACTTTTGCTCATTCCCACTCCTACTACTCAAACAGAGGTACGCAGCTTTCTTGGATTTTCTGGTTATTATAGACGATTTATAGAACATTATTCGCACATTGCTGCTCCTTTATATGCACTAACTGGTAACGCTGATTTTCTTTGGACAGAAAAATGTGACCGTGCTTTCGAGGATTTAAAGAAGCTCGTATCCACAGCCCCAGTCCTTCGAGGACCAAACTGGGACCTACCATTCCAGATATCATCTGATGCCTCAGATACAGCCATTGGCGCAGTCCTTGGGCAGGAAGAGGATAAAAAACCATATGATATCTATTACATCAGCAAAAATTTATCCCCTGCTGAATTAAATTACACTGTTACTGAAAAAGAATTCCTAGCTGTAATACATGATGTCAATAAGTTTAGACATTATATTACAGGCTATCCTGTTATCTTGTATACAGACCATTCTGCCATAAAATATTTAGCAAATAAGCCTGTCACAAATGCCAGAGTAACTAGATGGTTGATTTTATTACAGGAATTCGATATCACAATCAAGGATCGGCCTGGCAAAGAAAACCCTGTAGCCGATTTTCTTTCGAGAATACCAAAACCAATCGATGCAGCAGCAGTTGAAGATCAATTTCCGGATGAGCACCTGTTTGCTGTTGCCGTTCAAACACCCTGGTATGCTGATGTTGCCAATTGCCTCGCAGTAGGTAAACTACCAAAACACTTAACCCCTAATGAGCGCAAGCAGATTGTTCAGAAGAGTGCTCGATTCTCGTGGATTGGGGGCTATTTGTTTCACACAGGGGCAGACATGCATATCAGGCGATGTGTTCGAGAAGATGAAATCTTTGACATCCTAAAAGCTTGTCACGATGGACCGTGTGGTGGACACTTCGCTGAGCGTAGAACTGGACATAAAGTATTGCAGACAGGATATTACTGGCCTACGATTTTCAAAGATGCAAAGAAATTTGTCCAAGCCTGTGACAGCTGCCAGCGAGCAGGACGACCTGGTCAAGCTGATGAGATGCCTCTGAAACCACAGTTAGTCATTGAACCATTAGAGCGATGGGCTCTTGATTTCATTGGACCCATCAACCCATCATCAAATCAGAAAACATATATCTTGGTGGCAACAGAATATGTCACCTAATGGGTTGAGGCAGAAGCATTGCCAAAAGCCACAGAGGACTCTGTCATACAGTTCCTGTTCCATCTATTTGTATGTTATGGCCTTCCAAGGGAAATCATTACAGATGGAGGACCACAATTTGCTGGGAATAGATTAGCTGCAACACTCAACAATTATCACGTCCAGCATAAAATCACTACTCCATATCACCCACAGGTGAATGGGCAGGTAGAAAGTAGCAATAAGATAATAGAATCAATCCTAACGAAAACCATTTCGTCACATAGGCGTGATTGGGCTGCCCGACTACCTGAAGCACTCTGGGCCTATAGAACCACATGGAGGAGCACCACCGGTTACTCACCTGATCAATTAGTGTTTGGAAAACAACCCATTTTTCCCATAGAATTCGAAATCCAAACATTACGGACAGCACAGGAAGTTGGCCTAGATCTAAGCGAGGCACAAATCAATCGACTACAACAGATCAATGAATTGGACGAAATTAGGCTCTCTGCAGTACAAAATATAGCATTGATTCAACAGCAGCGAGCTAAATGGAATGATGCGCTCATCAAAAACAAAGTCTTCCACGAGGGAGACTGGGCTCTGTTATACGACTCTCGGTTTCAGGACTTCCCTGGGAAACTTCAGACTCGATGGTTGGGACCATACGAAATCCAGAAGGTGCATGACAACGGAACCCTTACTCTAGTTACCATTGACGGTTCTGGATATACATTCAAAGTAAATGGCCACCGAGTTCGTCTCTATCGCAAACCACTCACTCGGGAATCCTTCTGCCAGCAGCTACGCCGAGACACTGATATGGAGATTTTAGGAGAGGAAGAGAAATGTTCCTCACCTGTAATTCATTAAGGAATTCATTTCTTTTTACAATTTGTACATAAGTTCTTGTCTTTGAGTCATTCTTGTACATATGTTTGAATTAAATGTTTTCTTGTCATTTTTTGCTGTTCTTTTTCTTTCTCAAAATTTCTATTTTTGCCGTTCTGTTTCTAAAAGAATGGCATTTGCGTGTTTTTTTTGCTGTTCCTTTTTTTTTTTTTTAAAAAAAAAAAAAAAGGGAACGACTTTGCTTGTTTTGCTGTTCCTTTTCTAAAGGAACAACATTTTGGATTTTTGCTGATCCTTTTTCAAAAGGAATGGCAATGCGATGTGTTTGCTGTCCCTTTTCCAAAGGCGCAGCATATTTTGATTTCTGTTGTTCCTTTTCCAAAGGAACGGCATTTTTGCGTCTTTTGTTGTTCCTTTTCCAAAGGAACAGCATTTTTGGTTGCTACTGCTCCTTTTTTTTTCAAAGAAATAGCATTCTTTTGTTGTTGTTGTTCCTTTTTCAAAGGAACGACATTTTGAGTGTTTTTATAGTATTTTTATTTTTGCTGTTCCTTTTTCAAAGGAACGGCATTTGCATTTTTGCTGTTCCTTTTTCTATCATCCGTCGTTGTTTCTTTTTCCAAAGGAACACCACTAGCATACTTTTGCTCTCCTTGTGAAACAACTTATTCCTTTTGCTGATCTAAATTGAGGATGCTTCTTGCCCGTATTCTTTCAAGTCTTTAAGATACAACTATGTACTTGTGCAATGAATATAAAATCACAACATACCGAAATCCGCAAACCATAAATCGCTATATTTATAAGGCTCTGCATTAGTAAGAGGCCAAAAGGAAGGACATACTTATTTGTTATCTTTTGTTGTCATTGTTTTACTAATTTTGCCCTGATTGGTTATCTTTATCATGCTGATCCCTTTAACCCTCTTTGATTATTATTTAGGAATAAGAGCAAAGGGCTTATATCTTCCTATTGAGATGATAAGACTTCTTCCACCATTCCTACTCTTAAGGAGTGTTGAACCACCCTTTGTGTATAAATAAGGAAAAGTACTCTATGAAAAAAAAAAATATGTGAACATTATATGTGAGATGTCAAATGCAGGATAGGGGGTCTCATCAAGAGCCAACCTACCATGATCATGAGGATGGAAGTGAAGTGGCATTCCCACTATGGCCACCACACCAGGGATATGGTCCAAAAGGTATATCAAATAATCGAACCTTGGAACAGGAGGTCTCATCACGAGCCGACCTGCCCACTTTTCGCTCCTTCCTCGTGATTAGCATTATGGTTAACTGGTCACCAAGCCAGCATAATGGTCTACACTTTGACATAACAACATTCCTAAGTATACACCAAGGATCATGGTTCCAAGGGTGAAAAAACAACTCTGCCAAGGTTATGGACACCTGTCGGCAGCAGAGCAGTGTTAATGGTATTGAAGTCACTTTGGTTACACCAATGGGCAAGATACTAATACTCTTTTGTTTCTTATATCCTAGGAACTAATCATATATTATTTCCCGATTTATACATCGCATGAACATTTATTACCACCAATCATGGCAAAGGAAGTGACTATGACCACTTGAGATTTGGCAAATACGACAGACGTCCTATCCACCAGCCTCATATCATATCACAGCAGCCTCTTACGTAATACGCGATCAACTCTCCGCCTCGATTTCGGTAATTCATTGTCTTTCTAAACATGGCATAATTTCATACACTGTTCCTTTATGACTCGGTTGCAGATTAGGTGCTGCTCCTTTATTTGACGACTGGGACAGGCTATCACATTGCAGGGGGAGGTTAACCTCATTATTCCCTGAATTACGTGTCAGCTCACTATTCGGGAAAGATAGTGTACGACGGTATGGCATGGCTTAACGGCATGACATTTCTATTTTTACACAAGTTGCTGTTCATAATCCATTTCTGTTGCATACTCTGTGTTTTTTTTTTCGAAATCTTGCGTTTATCACCCTCTCTGTGTTTCAAATAGCACAAGCAGTTGTTGTTCCATTGATAATCCACAGTGAAACCATGGGAGGAAGGGCAATTCGAAGCGAACCTCAGAAGTTGACAATCTCCGCTACTACCCGGGAGATCCTGGAAAGAGCAGGATGGCTGAATTATCTCAGTCGCCTGCAGGAGTCTAATGAAATAGTAGCGATGGAATTTTTGCAAAACCTACAGGAGGATCACTCCACAGTAAGGGGGAAGCGGATAGCGGTCACCAACGATATAATTGCAGAAGTTTCGGGACTACCAGCCACCGGACCAGTATGGACACTAAAGAAGGAAAGATTACAGAAGATCATGGAAATTTTCCAGGACGAAGGCCAGAGCTTGACAATTAAGGGGAAGGGAGTTCTGCCAGCAACGCTAGGAGAACCCTAGACGGAATTAGAAAGAACAGTGCAGAGCTACATCACCTGCGAAGGGAGGAAAGACGTGGTAAGACCACGACATCTTAAACTCTTAGCTGTTTTAAAGCAGAAATGCTCTGTAAACCTACCTGCACTTCTGAATTCATTACTGCATGATGTTGCATGAAGCATAAAAAAGGCACAACATGTAGAGTCAGTTGTCAGTCACCATGGGTTAATACGATTAATAGTTAGTCATAGTCTCACCCAGCAGCAGAGCAGCTGGGAAGAGCTGATTGTAATGATTGAGGGGGGATTGACAGCACCATCCCCAAAACGTAAACATTCTACAAGCACACCAGAACGTCCGGAAAAACGCAGAGAATTGGTAAAACAAAAACACGTTGCTAGTGCATCTGAACGACCAGGAATACACCAGGAATCGGCAAAGCGCAAGCATGCCACCGATACACCCGAACAGCCAGAGAAGCCTAGAAAATCAGCCCGGTTAGCTCGGATGCGAGGAAGGCTGGAAAAGCTCCAGGAAAGCACCAGCCAGCCAGTGGTAATTGAGGACGAGCAATCCTCACGACTAGAAGTAGAAGAAGAACAAGCTGAAGGAGAAAAGAAAGGAGAGGCCGAGGAAGCCGAGCAATCTGAAGAGGAAAATGAGGAAGCAGCTGAGCATTCAGAGGCAGAAGCTGAACAATCCAAACAGGAGGGGGAAATGGGACAGCAGGAAGGTAGCCCACTACAAGACCCAGTGGGAGAAGATGAATTGGCCGCAGTCTTGGCCAATATGGGTAAGTATGGCCAACCTTCTAGTCCAGTAGACCTCCACGACAAACCCCAAGAAGAAAACACATCTGAAAAATCATATGCAGTAGAGGCAGAAGAAGGAAATCTTCCTGTTCATGATGAAGAGGAGATAAGAGATACTGAACGGGAACAATCTGTTCCCAAGACACCAGAGGAAATTCCGGAGGGAGTAGGAGTAGAAAAAGCAGTTGCCCAGGAAGAGACGGAACCAGCCAAGGTTCCTACCCTAGAACAGCCAAAGCAGAACAGCGAGGAAGCACCCCAAGAGAAAGATCCAGAAAGTAGTCATGGTCCAAACCGCAGCAGACATCCTGCTGTTCCTTCTAATGAAACGTTGGAAATTAAGAAATTGCGAAAGGAACGGCAGAGATTATTGAATACAATAGCCCAGCTCCGACAGCAAATTAGAATTCTGAAAGCAAACCAGAGGGTAAGAAAGACCACAGGGAAGAAAAAGAGGGCCACTGCAATAAAATCCCGCAAGGCAAAAAGGTGAAGGACCAACAATTGCCCTGCTGCTCAAAACCCTGCTGAAAATCCAGCTGCCGTTCCAAATGATGTTGAGGAACAGACTGCTGTTCCATTTAGGACTGATATTCGCGTTAAAATAGAAAGGGATGATATGAGGACCAGCGACAAGAAAATCCAGACAGAGGCACCACCCTCAGGGGTAATAAGGGTTCTGAACTCCAAACAGCGTAATAAGAAAGTTCAGGTAAAACTCCCGACCTCCACTGACCTATGGAAAAAAGATCCGAAGACAAGAACCTTGCATAAGATGATGAAGCAAGCCCAGCAAGAAGCCGAACAACTTAGAGAGCAAATGGTCCCCCGAGAGAAATATGAAGAGTTACAGCAGCAACTAGGGAACGTCAACCAATCCAAAAGCCAGGCCTTTGAAGGGTGGCGGAAGGAACAAGAGGAAGTTGCAAAGGTAACCCGTAGACTAGATACTGTTATCAAGCAGATGAATACCTTGTGTTCTTTATACAATGACGTTTTAGCATGTAGGGCCCCTGCCAAAAACTATGCTTTGTTTTTACTAGAACGGTATTTACAATTAAAAATAAAAGCTGTTAAAGCAGGCGCCCCTATACAAATCAACACTATCAATGACTTTATAGACTGCTGTAAACATTATGGGGTGAAGGTCCAGAGATTGCTGTGTGAACTTTATTTGCATGACCTCGTGCTAGATCAGGAGACTGAGTTGAACCCTGGCCCTTTTGTTGGAGACATCCAATTACAAGCATTCATTTCATTCGGGGTTAATCAGATTAAGTGGCTCAAAGCCTATAATACTTTCCAGAGGCAGGAAAATGGCCTAGATTTACGAGTAAGGGCTGAGCCTAGGACCCCAGTGTAGTTGTGGAAAGCACATAGAAACCTCATGAGGACTCCGGGTGTCATTGAAACGTTAGGACCCATGCATGAGGCACTCATTCGACAGAGTTTAGAATATTTTCTTTCCATCAAAGACCTCTCCATTGATGCAGCCAAATTTCGGTACCGAATCTCTAATCCAAACATCCAGCTCAGAGAACCGTTTAAGTATGAGAATTTTGAATTAGCTGCCAACCGTTTGAACCTCTATGGCAAGAGCATTTTGAAAGTAGGGCCATCCTGGTTAGGATATATATTTCGTAATCCAATTATTTGGCACCCTGCACCCGGATATCAAGCCCTGTATGAGATGCCTGAGGGGCAAACATGTCAGTTCTTTGACTATCTAGTCACTCATCATGGCTGTAGGCCTCCGCATGAGATTCCTTCTCCAGCCTATTCTCTCACTGCCTTGCATGTCAACTACAATGTTTTCATGAGGACATGAAACAAGGTAAGCAGGGGGGTGTGTGGAGTACTAAAAAGGTATGCTTTTGATGATTATTTCAGTGGATTTTTAGTAGAATTTGTAAACCTTTTTGCATCATGAATTTGGAAAATAATAAAGAATTATAACAAAACATGTGAGAGTTGATATGCAAGACTTAACCGCTGATAATTGTTATTTTTCTGTGCAGGAAAAGGTGAAAACGAGGAGTTTATGTTCCAAAGGAAAGGACAAAGACGAGATAACTGCTGTCCCTTTGAAGGGGAACCGAATGCAAACAAGGCTAAGCAGATCAAAGCAAATCGGCCTGGAAAAGGAGGAGAAGACACCAGCTCGGCAGAGAAGAAAAGAAAAGATGAAGGATTAACAGTTTGGTGAATCCCTCAGGATCTTTGATCCTGAGGGATTGCTGCTTTATTTATCTTGTTACTTGGACATCTCCGCCGTCACCTTTATACAAAGGGACAACACTGTTAGCTTGGGAGGATACTTTTTATGTAATTTTCTGTTAAAAATCAACTCTGATCATTGAGTCTCGTTGAGAATTGGTTCATTGTACTTTTGTCTGATGCATTAATATAAGCTTGGTGATTATCTCATTTCTGCGTCTGGATTAACTTAAGGCGGTGTACCCTTGGAGGCTAAGGGCCCGGCCCCGGAGGACACTCGCTTTTGTATCACTACGATTTGATTTCTGTGTGGTTTGCTTATCATTGTTATTCGGTAATCTGATATGCTTTATAAGTTGCTATTACATGATTTGTTAAGATTAAATCATTAAGGTTTTTACAGATAGAATTGTGTATTGACTCTGCATTATGTTACTGATCCTTTCAGAGTTGATTGCATGTTATTAGTCTTAACCGAATATTCTTACTGTTCTGTTACAGAGCTTTTGTACTGAACATTCATGTCATAGATTCATATGAAGTTGTATTCTTCATGATTGTTGGATTCAGAAATAATGCTGTTCTATTTGGAAGCATAGTCGTATCCCTGTTAATTAAGATTGATCAGATTACTATTTCAGCGTGTTGTGTGCGTATATGATTTACTAGTGCTGTTCATAATTTATCAATAGTTATTGCTGTTCCATTAGTGTGTTCTGCTTAATTTGCCTTAAAAGTGAAAGATTGTTATTTGATTACGAAGAGTGCATTTGGGTTAATAGAGTAAGTTTGGTTACGACTCTCGAGACTTAGTTGTTCGATTGCTGTTCTATTTTAGAATTACCGTTCCATTCCAGATTTGCTGTTCAATTCTTTATTTGTTGTTCCATTTACTCGCATTTGTTGTTTTGGTGTGAGAGACGATCTAAGGCTGTAGTGAGCTTTGGCATTCACTGTCTAGCTCCCAGACCCGTGGTCTATGCTCTAATTTCCTTTCCATCAGTTTCCAAAGGGATGGGTTATCGCTGTCGAACCCTTGACTGATAAGCTGCCTAGTTTTCTGAATGTGTGATTTATTCTTTTGAATTAACTTAGTTATAGACAAGCATCCGTTTACTCTTGTATTTTTAAACACTGTACTACTAGCATTACTCTGACAAGTGATAGCCTCAGACTGAGACACTCTTTGGAATAACAAAACGCTCCCGGATTGACATATTAATGTGAGGTAATTAGAGGTGAAAGAGACCCTTTTTATAGCTCTACAAGCATTAGAGTTGGTATTTCTATCTTTCACAGTTTTTATAATGTGTGAGTAGTTGGTCCATTGGAGGTGTCTAGAAGTGGTATAGAAAGAGGTGTTGTTTGGGGTGGTAGTGGTTGTGCATGGGATTCTCCATTTCTAGCGCTTGGTCTAGAAATTGGTGCGCTTGGTGGTTTCATGGAAAGTTCTTAGTGAGTCAGGGTGACATAGGAATCATCCTTTTGGAGCATACAGTGTCAGAATTTTGGTGTGGGTTGCACTAGGCTTCTTAGGGAGCGTCATCCTGGGATGTGTTTCTCCCACCTTCTCCTTCTCAAGTTTCTCATGTTCTCGTGGGGGTGCTCAATTGGTGGCGAGGTGAAACCTGGTTGTAGTGTGTGGTCTTTTGAGGAGAATTGTGGGAAAAGGGAGATATAGATCTTAGGAGTGGAGTTCTAGACAAGTTTTAGTGGGTCAAACTTTGGAGATTGTTGGGGGATTTGGCTTTCCTGGTCTAATAAATATGTGACCTTCCTCGTGTCTGGGCACTCCCCCCCCCCCAACCATGATTAGCAGGTCACGACGACAGAGTGAGGTTGGCCCCTTCAGAAGATATGGCAATGGTGGCAGCCGAGATGCGTTGGGGTGGAAAGGTTGTTGGTCACTCCAGGATTATAGGTTTTGGAACCCATGGCAGTCATGGTGGCAACAAATAGGCTTCTTGTGGTGGTGGAGGTGTGAGGTCTCATAAAACTCAGGGTCATGGTTGTGGAAGATGACGTGGAACGTCTAGCCAGGGGTCGGGTAGGGGTGCAACTCTGAGCCCGCAGGTTATTCAATATTGTTGTCTGAAGAACTGTTAGGAGCTAATTCAACCAATGTTGGATTGGGTGGACGCGGTTGAATGAGTTCGAAGGGAGGATCATGCTGAGATGGTGGTCACCTTGGTTAGGATGCATTACTTTCAGTGCTAGGTCAGGGAGCAAGTGGTGGTCTAGCGAGGCCAAAACCACCTTACAGAAAAGATGGAAAAGTTGGAGACTTGACTGGTGCACTTTGAAGGGCACATCCAGTGAAACTTCCTTCCTCCGCCCCCTCTAGGAACTACCCCGAAAAACCTAGCCTCCATCACCTCGGATGACTAGTATTTTATCAGGTGTTTTTTATGTATTGGTTGTCTTTTGGTGTCTTTGGCCCTCTCATTTATGGACGTTTTCCTTAGCCTCCTTTCTGTACTTTTGTCACTTGCTGCAAACATTGGTCAAAAAACCCTGTCGAGGTGAGATAACCTGCTTTTTGCTATGCTGGATGTACATCATTTATACTGTATGAATATAATATTGACTTACAAAAAAAATGGGCTATTTAACATGTTCATAGTTATTATAATATTTATAACTAATATATATTTTTTTTTAATTTTGATATAATTTGATTGATAATAAAAAAATTAAATTATATTATTATTGTTATTTTTTATCCATTAAATATTTAGGTATAAGGAAATAAATTCTCTCTTTTTTAGTGTAAAACTTAAAAAAAAATTGCACCTAAAATGATTTGATTTCTCAATAATATATTTGGTAAATTTAGAATTAAAATGGATAATATTATTTATATTTTTATAAATGGAATATCTCTCTATATAGAAATATTCTTATTCTTAGTTTATAAAATTTTAGAATACATAATATTGCATATATATGAGATTGACATTTTTTTAAGTTATGTTTTATAATTTTTATAATTTAATATATATATATATATATATATATATATATATATATATATATATATATATATATAATTGATGATGATGATTAATGTCAACTAAGATCTATATGGTCTATGAGAGCTTAAGAAGGTAAGATATTAATTATAATTCTTTAACATTGTATTTTTATACTGAAAAAGAAGCGAGAGAAGAAATTTATTTTCATCTTCAACCCTCTTAGGCATGCATAGGTGAAAAAATCTTTCATCTCATGGAATTTTGGGAATTGACTAACACTCAGTTTCACTATGAAGCTCACTAGAATTAGTTCTTATCTGGGAAACATTCATTTTCTTCTTAACGCTAGCCAAGAAAGAAAATAATTTTTTTCTTTCGAGACTGTGATTCATCACCTCCTTATAGTATCATTATTTCATTTGTCCCTTTGGATCTTTTTTTCTCACAATTTCTCCTTAAATTTTAAAGTAACAATATTTTTAATACTATCCATATTTTTCAAAATGGTCTGCTCCTTTATTCCCTAATGGTCTAACCATGATTGAGCATCCTTTTTCCACCCTTGCTTGCATCAAAGGTTGGGGTTTTGGCCAAACCTAGAGGCAATTTTAGGAAACCTATTAGCAACCATGTTGAATAACTTTCTCTTATACATAATATTCATAGTCATGGTCATGCTTTCAATGGAGAAAATAATTGTTTCGGTTAAGAGGATACGGTAGGTATTATTGCCTTTAATATTGAGTTTGTATTCTGTAAAGTTATTTTTCATCTATTCAATTGTACTTCATGACTCTATGGATATACTGCAACATTAAACATCACATATATATGAAATAACATAAGTGATGAGAGTATCAAGGGGGAGTTTTTTTAATCTTGAACTCAAATATTTATTGAATTATAGTTTTTTTTAAGTCCATAATAAGTTTTCCAACTTCCATTTATCCATTTCTCAATTTTATAAGTCCAAATGAGCTAATGATGGATGTCAATTCTTAGATATTTGCATGAAGGAATTTCCTCCAAGGATCTATTGTCATAAATTAAAGTATCATAGGTGATATTTTTTTATTTATTATCATCTCTTTAATTTTGTGAGTATAGTCATATAAATCTTGGAGTAGAAATTTTAGAGGATTCGAAGTTGCTTTCTAAGATCGTAATGGATCATTTCCAAAAGACATAATAGTACAATGAGTCTAGGGCCAACAAAACATGCATCTCCCAAAAACTCTTCTATTTTATCAATGTATATGCCAAGAAAGGTAGGGAATAAGGGGTACCCTTTCTTGATTCAAATATTTCGTTTAAATTATTCCAACAAACCCTCAGTTGTCCTAATATTATAAAAAAAAAAAAAGTATGATGTATCCTTGTTACAATTCTACTCAACTTAAAAAGAACCATTATCTCTTTCATAAATTTGTTCTAGGAACAATGTGAAAATATTTTCTAAAGTCAACAAAACAATTAAAGAGATAATTACAACATTATTATTATTATTATGGAATTAATTTGAAATTATCCTAAAAGTAACAAGATGGCCCACATTTGAGTGAAATCTAATAAACCCATCTTGAGATTTAGCTCTTTTGCCATGGATTTCAAGCCGAAGGGTAATCATCTTTTCCAAAAAAGTCCATACAACTTGGATAAAATGTGGTTAATCGTAATGGTCTTGTAATTAGAGGGAATGTTTTTATTCCCCATCTTAAATATAGGAAAAATAAGAATCTACATCCAACACTTAGGTAAGCCTTGCTTTGTTGCCAAATTAAATATCTTGCATATGTGTAGGATGAGGATTGGTTCTTCCATTTTAAAAATTTCAGCTTGGAAGCCTTCTGTGCTTAAATTTCCCATTGGTGAGATGCTTAACCCAAACTTAATGTCTTCCAAAGAAAATATATAATCCTCTATAGGTGTGTTCAAAAATTTTTCCATGAATTTATGGGATTCATAGATGTTTTTAAGGTAAATATTCCTGCACTTCAAGCGAATCAAATAATTTTCTTTGTTCAGACCAATCCAAATTTTCCTCCAAACATGTTTAGGTTCTTTGTTAGAAAGGTGCAGTAATTGCACTTTCTTTCTACTTATATAATATATTTTATTTCTTCTAATAATATCTTTGTATGAATTTATATTATTATGTTTGAAGGTTTCATTATGAGCATTCATAATCACTTTTCTAATAATTTTATGATCATTATCATACCAAGGGTTGGTAGTTCTATTATTCTTTTTACATGACACCTTGGTAGATAAATTTCTAATGGTAGTGGAGAGGGTTGTATTAAAATTATGATAGATGTCTTCAATTTTATCCCTTTAAATTGAGAGGTTTAAATCTCTAAATAAACCCTTTAAGAAGATATCCATTTTACTCTTCTAAAAAAGCAGGTGGCTTTAACTCTCACAATTCTCATGCATGTGCTTGTTTTGCACCAAAAATTTTAGAGTTAACACAAAGGTCTATATGATTATATTCAAGGTCATGATCATTTAAGGTGTAAAAGTTAACAATTAGGTTGGAAAGAGAGAAATTAGATATCACATAAGTAATGAAACTACTTCCAATCCTATGAATACAACTCATCTAATTGGAATTTTCCCAATTGATTATGCCATTGCAAATTATAAGGTCTTAAAAAGTACATAGTTTGACTAACTTGGTATGAATTAATCTCTTAGTTAAGTTTTCATATTTTTTTTCAATCTATTGGCTAAATCAAGGTCCTGATATAGCTAAAAAGGATTAGGGTTTGAATCATTACTTATAATACTAGCTTGGTCAGATGTAATTCTAACATAGAATTCTCCTAACAAGAGAATATTATCTTCATTCCTTATACTATGAATATCCTACTCTAAGGTATTATAAGGAAAATTCTTATCTAGAATGTTTTTCTTATAAAAGGTAGAGTTGAAATGTGTGAAATAACAAATTACAATACAAATCCTCTTAGCATTGATGTTATATATTTATATCCAAATGTATAGATTGAGGGGGTATATCTTATGAAGTCATGTGTGAGGACATTCACTATTTTGTATATAACATGTTGTTCCTCCAATCCCTCTGCAAGAGGATTTCTTCTTCTAGGCTAAGCATAAAATGAATCCATTTATGTGAGAGACCTTAGACCCATAATGCTCCCAACTTTAACTGAAGAAATAATATTAATTTTATTGAGGATCCAACTTAACATAATACCTTCATGCCATGGAAATATATGGCAATTAAAAAATAGGATTTGGGATGTTCTAAATTTCTACTTATTACTCTCGTTTTGGTATTTATCTCTAACAATATTTTTCATGTTTTTAATGATGTTCTTGGCATAAAAACTGATCTTGTGTACAAGAGCGATTACCCTAGGCTTAGAAAGTAAAATATTAGATGTATTATTGGATTAATGGTTCATACCTTTTTCTAAGTTAATTTCCTTGTTGTTGTTTGATATAGATTTGTATCTCATTATTGATTCTCCAAGAAAAGATCTATAAAGACACAAGCATACAAATTATCAACTCATGTGATACATAAATTATTTAACATAATATACACAAGTGATCAAGGAATCTCATAAAAATCACCATAAAAATGAATGTGAGAAATACATATGTGTTTGTATTGAATAAAGAAAAGGATATATTTACAACAAAGCCATGATTTTGATGGCTTCTTCTCAATATCCCTCATTTCCAACCTTGCAATCAAAATATTTAGTGAACACTTCAACAGTGTAGAAGTATAGTTTCAAGAGTCAAAATCCAACCCCTTTTCCTTTGAGTGAATTTTACTTATATGCCAAGGATGAAGTTTGAGATCCACTTAGGTAGGCATGAGATCCACAATGGAGGGGATGAGATCCATTATGGTAGAAATGAGATCCAAGATATGAGGAACACAAGCTAAATCCCCACCATTTGGAGTAGATACCATTATGAGGCTTCTAGAATGGAAGCTTTGCAACCTTTTTTTATTTTTTCCCATGTTAAAAGACCATCAAACTTTTAATGATAATATCGCAACATATTTATAGTTCAAGGTGCGACATTGTAGGTTGTAATTCTATCACCTGCGATGATCTCCAAAATAAGGTTTTTAAGGTATCTAATCCAAGATTTTTATACTTCATGGATAATATTTCTTCCACCTTTCTCAAGGATTGACAATAATAGTTTTTTGGATGGAAAAATATATGGATTTGACATTATTTACATGGATGTGAAAAATTGATGTGTAACATATTTCTCCTTAAATTATAAAGTTAGAAAATGTATAATGGCTAAAATAATTTATAATACAAAGCTTCAAATCAAGGAAGGAACAATTGGTTGGAAACCTGAAAGTCAAAAATCAAGAGACTATAATACAATATCATCATATGATCATCTCTAAGGTAGTAATTCCCACACTCAGAATATAAGTAAGTCTATGCATAAGTATGGAAATGTGCAAAGATACATATCAATAAAATCAAGTCATGGCCACCAGACATACATCTTGGATTGATGCTCGGAAGACTCAATATGAGCATAGCCACTAGACATACATCATGAATCTATTTCATAGTCATGAATACTCAAAACTCCATGCAACCTAGATTT